>JAHWGI010001444.1:3060722-3310722 GCA_029379305.1 Frankliniella fusca
CGTTTGGGTTACATCGTAAGGATACTCCGTGCACGGGGCGGCCGAATTCGGTGCGAACTCGGAATTTTGGTGTGCACATTTTGTGAATATAAGTGAATTTTTGTGAAATTTATATATAGTTTTTGTGATTTTTAAATTGAGTTTTATGTAACTTTTTACGAATTTTCCTAAGTTTCACCTGGTTTTTTTTGGGGGGGGGGGAATTTTTATAACTTTTCACTTAAAAAATTCTGATATTTTCTAAATTCTCCTGAATTACGAGGTTTACAAAAAATTTCAGAGTTGTTTCCCCCTCCGGCGCGGCTCCTTGGAGTTGTCGCGAGTAGTTCCGAGAGGGAGCTACATCAGCGTTTAACGCGGCCGCCGGCCGCCGGATGAATGAGGCAGACAGATGCGGTCCGATCGTACCTCCTCGGCCCGCCCTGCCCCGCCCCGTCCGCTAAACAAAACGCCGACCTAGTGCAGCAGGCATTTGAATTGTAAAGCGCACCGCGCCGGGCCGGGCCGGGCCGGAGCTGGAGTTGGACCGGGAGCTTTATACGGCGTATCGGAACGTCATTCCTAAAGAGTTTTATGATATGGGACCGTTACGCATGCGAACGCGGGGGAGAGAAGGAGACTGACAGAGACAGAGAGAGAGTGAGTGTGAGAGAAACACAGACGGAGAGGGACAGAGCGCGCGCGAGCACTCCGGTGCAGCAGTGCGAGTGATACCACTCTCTCGCATCACTCGGCTCGATCTCTTAATACCTAATCATTTTACGAACATGTGATTGAACTGTCCGTGGGTGCGTATATCACCCGGGTCGTTACAAGTCGCCGCGGCTTTATGCCGGGCATAAAAAGACGAACAGCGGCGCAGCGGCGGCGCGCGGGGCAGCCTCGCCCCAGGCCGGCCTAGGCGCAGCGCCGAGGGGGAAACATTTGAGTGTACAGATGATTTTTAATTTTGTGGTGAATTTTTCTGCCTTTTTAAAGTGAAGTTTTCCAATTGTTTTGCTTGAATTTTTCCTACATTTCTGATAATTTTCCTATTTGTTTTCTGAATTTTTCCTAATTTTTCCTGCATTTTTCAAAATTAGGAGGAGTACAAAGAATGAAGCTTTGTTTCCCCCCTCGGCCACGGCGACTGTCAGAGACGCGCGAATACAACACAAACAAGAAGAAGAGGGCGGAATATTAAGGAAAAATAAAAATTATTATAACATGAACTGACACGTGGTTGGCTCGGCTGGCTGTCCTTCCCTCCCGGGCGCTTGCTTGCGCTGTCGCGTCAACGACGATAGGACTTAGCTCAGCGCTAGAGCCTGGGCCCGGGTGAGCTACCCGCGTAACAGGCAGCGGACCAGCAGGTCTAGCCCGGCCCGGCTCGGCCAGGACCACTACGACTGCGACTCGTTGCCGCAATGCGCGCGAGAATTCACTCATCTAACATCATAGGCATACGGCGCACGGGGATTTCGCGCGCGCTCGCGCAGGCAGCGGAGGCCGGGTCGTCTCGGCGGTGACTTAAGTCTCAGACTAATGTTCTAAGCCGCACACCTGGTATACAAAACGCGCGGAAAGTTTTACGCGACTTTGACAAGCGTTGGCGAGTGAGCACGAACTTTAAAATTTTTGAAAATAAAAACATTGAGAAAAAAATATTGAAAGATTCAGAAAAACGCACAATAAATCTTCATGTTTTTAATTAGAAAAAAAGTCGAGAAAATTTGATAAAAGAGTTCAAAACACTGTTGGTAAAATACAAAAAAATGAACAAGTCTGAGAAAAATTCAGAACAAGTCCAGACCTTTAAATCCAGAGTCGCTTCGTCTCGGGGGCGAGCTATCTAAAAGTGTTATCAGGAAAGTAGGCAAAATTCGCCAAACACAAAGCTGTGCGGAGCAGTCGCTATCCACGCCTACTGGGCAACATCTTCACATCTGTGCAGAGGGATAGCCTAGTAGGCAGGCGTGAGTCCCAACCACCGAGTGTTGGGCGGGTTTTCTCTGCCGGTACCTTTCTGGCAACTCACTCACTGCTCGAGCTAGTCGGGCCCATCTGCCCCAACGACTGCACCGCGGTGCCACGCCACGAGCCCACAGCAGCAGCAGGGTGACTCCGAACACCGTTGAGTAACGTCCTCTCTCTTGCTCCTCATGGGCGAGCCCAACGAGTGCGCGACACGAGGAGCGAACAGCTCTGAAAGTTTTGTACTTTAAAGTTTAAAAAAAAATTAGGAAAATTCAGAGAATTTCAGGAAAATTAACAGAAAAAATAGAAAAAAAAATCAATTAAACATTTACAAAAATTCAATAAAATTCACAAAATTTGTTCATTAAAATTCAGAGTTGTTTCCCACTCGGTGCGACAGGGACAGAGAGACAAAACCACAAGGCGGAGTCGGCCTGCAGGCCCGCGCCGCGGGCGGCCCGCTGCTCCGCTGCGCCTCGCATCACGTAGGCCTGGCCCGCGGCCCGCGGCCCGGATGGGATATGGGAATGGGACGAGTCCGCGACCCGACCCGACCCGATCGCATCACGCGATGGCTGAGCAGCGCTTAGCGCCGCTTAAAGGCGCTTAGTGGCGCTTTAGCGACCGTTGGCACGTTGGCACGGCCGTGTGTGCGCGGCTCGGCGCGGCTGCACCGGGCTGCACTCACCTTCTCCTGGAAGACGCGCCGGAAGGCCTCGCGGCTGAAGCGCGGCACGTTCTCGTCGGCCGTCAGGATGTCGGCGCACTCCCGCAGCAGCGCGCTGCGCCGGCGGTCGCGCAGCGACTCCTCCTCCATGGCGGACATCTTGACGGAGCTGGCCGACGAGCCCGGCGCCGAGGACGCGGCCGAGGTGGCCGCCGTCACGGACGCGAAGGCGGCCGCCGCGACGGCCGCCCTGTCGCCGCGGGACGCCCGGCGCGGCACCTCGGGCGGCGGCCCCGGCGGCCGGTCGTCGTCGTCGTGGTGGTGGTGAAGCACTTCATCACTATCACTGCATCCTTTGTGGCACTCGGGCATGAACAGGCCCTCCTTGGTGAAGGGCGACACCGCCTGGAACACCCAGGACTGCTTGCCGGGGTGCTCGGGCACCTCGGGGGCGGCCTCCTCCTCGCCGGCCAGGCTGCGCGTGAGGGAGGGCCGCCCCTGGCGGGGCGCGGCGGGCGGCTCCGAGTCCACCGGCGGCTCGGGGGCCTCGGGCGCGGCCATGGCGCGCGCGGCTGGCGTTCGCGACGCACTTGAGCACCACGGGGCGGAGCAGGGCGCGCGCGGGGAGCCACGGACACGGGCGCGGGCGGGTCACACTCACACAAACACACACACAGACAGACACGGGAGGGTTATCGGCGGCGGGGTCTCGCGGTGGAGGAGGAGGTTGGACTCATGTTCGCGGCGGCACGGGCCGGTCCACTGCAGCACGGCGCGCGCTCAGCTACACTCTGGCCTCCTCCCCCAGCCCAGCCCTCCCCCGGGCTGGGGGCCGGGCCCGCGCCCGGGCTGCAGGGTTCCACTCCGCGCCACGCCACGCCACCAGGGCGCGCCACCTGCAGGCCTTGCCCAGCCCGGACACGGCCACACCGCCACACACCCGACCTCGCCGATGTTACGCGCGCCCCGCGGGTCCGGCCCGGCCCGGGCAGGCCCGACCAGGCCCGACCTCGGACCTAGCCCGTCAAGTGAGGCCGATGTGTCTGAGTCTGAGGCCGAGCCGTGCCGGACCGTGCCGGACCGAGCTGGACCGGACGCAGCCGCCGCTGCCCCGCCGCACCTCGAAAAGTGAGGTGAGGTGCCCCAGTGGTCGCCAGCGGGGCGGGGCGGGGCGGGGCAGTGAGAGGCGGAGCCCCAGTGCCCCAGTGACGTGATGCCGCGCACGGCGGGTTAATTTACGCCACGGCTGATTTCAAGTGAGTGTCCAGCAGCGTGATCGGCTGAGGACGGTTGATGCGGAAAATAATAAGAATAATAAGCGACCATGATTTTTGAATCGCAAAATAGTGATTACACAATGAGTATAACAGTAGTAAGAGACAATTTAGGTTGACTGCGGCACTATTGTAACATTCTCGAGCGGGGAACCACTCTGAATTTTGGTGATTATGTTCTGTACTTTTGCGAAATATTTTCCAAGTTCAGATTGCATTTTTCACAAATTTCTGTGAATTTTCCTAAACTTTTCTGCATTTTTCAGATTTTTTCTCCATTTTTCTGAATTAAGAGAGACACAAATTTTTCAGAGTTGTATTCCGCTCGGGCATTCTGACGCTTAGTAGTCAGCTGTGCCCTGCATCCCACTCCAACTCGAGTCGTAGAGAGGGTTGGAGAGGAGAGAGGGTGTGCCACTCCACCCTCCCTCCCTCACACCACTCACACTGCTCACACCCTCCGCGCGGAGATACTCCCTGCGCGCGGCCCGCCGGTCGGAGCGCACGCAGGCGACCTCTAGCGCCCGGCGCGCGCAGCACAGAGCCCCGGCTGCAGTGTGCTGCCACCACCCCACACCATCACCACACGAGACACGTCCCGCTCCTACACGTGTACCGGGTGTTTCTTTGAATGCGTAACAGTGTTGCAGGTTTGCCTACCCCATTCGTCCGTAAGGCGCCATGGCCCCTGAAGCCCTGGCGAGTATGCAATCCCGCAACACTGTGACGCATTCAAAGAAACACCCTGTTCAAGTAGTAATACTGAGTATTACTACTGGTACACCCCTCGCACACCGGGGGCACACCATCTCTAGTGGCAATGTGCCTCAGCTCGAGGGTAGGGGGTACATCTGTCCTGGAGGAAGGGTAGCTAACTTATCAAAAATTTGAGGATAAAAGCTAACATAAAAGTTAAAGTTATAACAAAGTATTTCTAAACTATCAGCCGCTTTGTTAGAAGTGAAACTTTAACAAGTATTATTTAATTGTTAAATTTTAATTTTAAATGATTGGTGCCCCCTCCTGGCGATGATTTTATCCCCCTGCAATGATCTTGATTAGTCGTCGAGAGGAGCGTGCCGGGAAAGGATCACAGCACGATAATTTCATCCTCCTGCGATGGTTTTATCCCCCAACAATCATCTTACTTAGCCGTCGAGAGGAGCGTCCAGGGAGAGTGAGAGAATTAAAGCTCGATTATTTCATCGGTGCCCTAAAATTTGGAGCGCACGTTGTACTGCCTGCCCTGATCGTTTAGTCAACTTAAACATTAGTTTCTTATTTTATTTGGTGAGTTATAGAACAATTTTAAAATAATAACATTATTATTTATTACGTGCTAATATTTGTTATGTTGATAGGTATGTTAAATTACGCTCCCCTGTCCTCCGGGAGGCGGGGGTACATTGTACCTAGGGATAGTGTACCGGGGGCTACTTTGGCGCCAGCACGAAGAATCAAAACACATCACCACCCTTACAAGGTTGGAAAACGCTTTCTCCCACGACGATTAATTCTACATTAAGCAAGCAGTGCCTTGATGGCGGGCCACGCCGACTCGCCACGCCACGCCGCGCCTGGAGGGTAGGCAGCCCAACAAGCGCACGCGCGGGGCGGCACAGCCTGCGAACCGCCATCAGGCGGACATCAGCGTGCAGGCGATGGCGATCAGCGCCCTGCCCTGACCCTGCCGTGCTGTGCGTATTGCACCCTCGACGCCGGCCGGGCCGACCGGGGCGGGGCGGGGCGGGGCGGGGCGGGGCGGGGCGGGGCGGGGCTGGGCGGCGCGAGGTCGATGTCGAACAACTGACCTTGCTGCCGAACGCCCGTCTGGCGTCCTGGGCCGGCACCGGCACCTTCGGCAGCCTAAGTGCAATTAACTCGGCACGGCAGCGCCGGGAGGTAGTGCGGGGCCTCCGGGCAGGCACTGGAGGGCGCGGGCGGGCGCTCCCACTACGCGCCCCGCCCCGCCCCGCCACGGTGCGCGCCGCACACCTGCTGCCCTGCCCCGCCCCGCCCCGCCTCCTCGCCCCGGAACGCCTCGCGGACCCCGCGGCCGCCACGCCCCGCCCCGCCCCGCCACGCCCCGCCCCGCCCCGCCCCGCCCCGCCAACCCCTCGGGGCACACCTCAATAACCAGCACGCGACACACAGCGGCAATCTGCAGTATTTCTCTCCATCCCTTCTGCACTATAGGTCCCTGGCCGCCGGGCTGCCGCACCAGCGCCGCACCAGCGCCGCACCGCCTTATTCGCGAATTTCACAGTCTAGTCGTCGTCGTCTAGTTGCTTTTATGTGAGCGTGTGTGTGTGTGTGTGTGTGTGTGTGTGTGTGTGTGTGTGTGTGTGTGGATAGGGGTGTTTGTACTGGAGTGGGTGGATGAAAGTGTCGGCTTCATAATACATGAGCCGTGCCCCGCTACTGTTTTGTCACCACCAAGGCGTGCACCACGGCGCGGGCACGCAGTACAGTCCCCCGCTGCTGTTACTTATTCATTGTAATTTTACAATTCATGGGGATATGGCGCCATTCTTCACCCGCACGTGTGTGTGTCGTGCGTGTGTTTGCAAATTGATGCATGTGCCGCGATACGGCCCGAGGTGGGAGGTGTGTGCTATCTCGTGCAGGGGAAGATTAACAGGAGCAAACTCACTTCAGCATTATTCATGATCGATACACGTGAGGTAATGCATAACCCATAGCTACTTCAGATACTTTGTAGCAATGTGAGAAATAAGACGATGTGTGATCGAAATGGAAAGAACCGTCTGATGGCGGAGGGGAGGTGGTGAGGGGAAGGCGGCACCATGTCAATCCGTGGCGTGCACAAGTGTTGTTGTTGCAGCATGTTGCGTCCCCCCCCCCCCCTTTTTCCCCTGCGGCATCAAATGAGCTAGCCCCCCAGCCATAAAGTCTTGCCGTCAGAAAATAAGGGTTGAGGCCGGGAGAGAGGGTGGTCGGGGTGGGGGGTCACCCCTCCACAGCCGGCGCGCGGACGGCGATGCCGATAAGAGCCCCGCCGTGTCAGCACTTTGGAAGAGGTATGGCGTGGGGCGTAACGACCTATACAAAATTTTTACTGGCGGCGCAACTCCGGGTACTAAGACGACTGATGGCTGATGGTGGCGGAGGTGGAAGTAAGAAGGTAAGAGAGTAGGCATGGAAGTGGACGCGTACACTCACAGAAAATGTTTTCTAACCCCAAGAAAAATATACTGATAATACACGTGGAAAAATATCTCTCAGCTTGAAATTAGATGTGAAACACAAGCACATTGGCTAAAAACCTTAATAAATATAGGAAAAGTAAACAGCAGGATAGCTAGAAAATAAGCTCGGTGGATTGAAAATTAGCTAAAAAAAATTAGTACACACGCTAAATTTCTTGCTCAGACGGGGATTATTTTTGGCGTGTATGGACAATACTACTGTTTACTGCCGGCCAGTAAAATATTGCTTTAAAAAATACTTAAAATAAGAAAAAAAATTGGTTGAAGCAGCCAAGGCAATTTTTTCTCATTTTAAGTATTTTTTTGTTTATTTAATTATTTTTATTTTTTTTTGGCCGCAGTAAAGAGGAATTGTCTTCATTTTAAGTAAATTTTTCTTGGGGCTAGAAAACTTTTTTGTGAGTGTAACCGCGGCGTCACCAGCAGGGCCCCCTCGTGGGGTGAGGTGTCCTCATGGCAACTACCCTCTGACGCACACTATTCACTTAACCTTCACTTCGAACTAAACCCCGAAGCCGCGGGACAGCTACTTTGTCCCTTTTAACATGACCATGAACTATTCAGCCGTTTTACCCACGATAATCGGCTGCTTATTTCGCCATGTATGATCATGTTGTCGACCGGTCGCTTAACTTTTCTTTTTTTTTTTATCGCCGCAGGGCGTCTAATACTACAACAAGAACCGTGCAATAATAAACGAATTCGTGTTTAACCTTGACGCGGGGACACGCGTAGTTCAGCACGATAAACACACAACGCCTCGCCTCCACGCGGCGAGCAGGCTGTTCGTTTCTTCGGCAGTGTGTGTAGGGCCTTCGACTTCACCCCCACGCCGCCCCGCCCCGCCCCGCCCCGCCCCGACCCCAGCAGCGCTCCCACCCGCCTGCACACCAGAACGCCCCAGAATTGAGCATGATGGAATGATGGTGGAATTCCCGTCCCGTGCCCTCTGCAGCTCCGTGCCATACATATTCCGGTCGCGTCGCCGGGCTGGGTCGGCTGGGCTGGGCAGGCGGGGCCCGGGGCCACAACGCGGCGCCACAAAGCATAGCCTCCTCACTGCTAAAAGCTTGCGGTGAGCTTCGCTGTAGGCTATAAAGTGAGCCCCACAGCACTGCAGCAAACGGTCAGTTTCCAATTTTTAAAAAATTGATTTAAAACTTAGAAAACAGTTATGCGCCATGCGGTGGTAAGCGAGTCTGATAGCAGCCTTAAGCCAAGGCGATGAAGCTTCAGTAAAATGGAGCGATTCGAACCCCGGTCTCTCAATCGGTGAGCTGACTCTCTACCGACTGTGCGACACAGTGACTTGGTGTGCGGAGCGTTTATCTTTAAAATACCTGCGCTGTTCTCCAAAACGTTTTCGCCAGCTTTCGATATGCCGTTCGCCAGGCTTCAAAACGCCAAAAAAGTGAATCCCTCGTGAAAATATTTTGGAGTCGAATAAACCTAGAAAAGTTCCAGATGCTAAGTTCTATTTTGTCAGTCTCAACCGCGGTACTCGATTGATTCCATAAATAAATTTTCGCTATCTTCCGGTATGTTGTTACCAGGGCTTAAGAACGCTAAAAAAGGATAACCTGCCTGTAATTTTTGTCAAAAGTGTAGAGTAGTAGTGCAGTATGTATTTTGTTGGAGTCTTTCAGGTCAGATCCACACGGTTTTAACGTGAAGGTGAACTTGACCGTAAGCTTTGGTTATAGCTAGAGGGAGGGTCGTCAGGCACGGCGAGCGTGCCCGCCCCGGCGCGGCCCAGCGGGGCGGGGCGGGGCGGGGCGGACCCACGAACCACCAGGAAAAATGAGAGTTTCCACGGGATGGCCGAGAAGATCCACGCGTACAACGTCCAACAGATCCCTTAAACCGGGCAGAAGATGGACGGGCAGACAGTCGAGAAGGTTTATGACGAGGATGGAGCGGGTGGGGGCGCCTGCCTACCCTATAGCCCTGCTGCGACCCGCCCCGCCCCGCCACCGCACTTGTCCCTCAGCAGACTCAGGGTGACCACACAATCTGAATATTCAAATTCCCTGACAATTCCCTGACAAAATTGTATTTTTCCCTGACATAAACGCAAGAATTTAAGGGGTAGAAAACTGTTTCAAAAAATGAGTGAAAAATATGCGTTGCAAGAATAATTGGCAAATGCAGTCGATTGAAAAAAATTTCCCTGACATCGAGCATTTTTCCCTGACATTTCCCTGTCCTCCCTGACCAATTTCTTTTCCCCCGACTTTTCCCTAAATTCCCTGACTTGTGGCCACCCTGAGACTGATTCAGAAGAGCGCTCTTCTCCCTCTGTCTCTCTCGCGCTAACGGGGCGCACCGAGTAGGTCGAGGGGTAAATAACTCCGAATTTTGATGTACACCACTAATTCAAAATTCACACTAATTCAAACTAATTCACGCGAATTCAAAACTAATTCACGCGAATTCAAAACGAATTCAAAACAAATTCAAGCGAATTTAAGGAATGACCTCAGAAAATACACGCACATCTGATCCAAATCATTCTCTCAATTACATGATTAAATAGGATTTTTAGTAAATTATTGTGAATGATTTCTATTTATTCCAAATTATTGGAAATTCACTTGCAACTGCGCAAAATAATCACAATTATTTCAATTATTTTTTTAAACTTTTCAGAAACAAATTTTGCTCTGCAATTGAAAGGGTGGCGTGAAAACATGGAAAATTTTTGCGGCAGTAAACCTCCCGAAGGAGGTTGCGGTTCCCGCCAGGCACAGGGCTTTTACCCCCTGTGGCAGCCAACTGCTTCGGTGTTCCATGGGAACCGGCGCTTTGCTGACTGCGATCCTATCGCGCAATTCGACAGATTTGATCCCCGTACCACCATTGGCCTACCCCTAGAGGTACGAGCGGTGTCAAGAGCGTTAGACTTCCTGATCCCAGTTTCAGATGCCTTACCTCAGAGGGGTACGCGGGATTCGAACCCACAACCCCGAGTGCCGACACGTAGCCAGAACAGGAAGCGACCCAACGCCCAGAGCCACCGAGCCAACGGCGGTGAGACGTGTTTAACTTCTATTTGTCCTGCCATCCAGCTGCGGCCAAAGGAAAGGTCAAGCGCGAAAAACACTTTCCCAAGTGGGAGTCGAACTTGCGACCACTCGGTTCGGTGTTGCGCGCTCTACCAACTGAGCCACGACGCCACGATGACTGTACAGTGCGACGGGTTCGAGTTGTATTTGCCCTGTCCTCCTGGCTGGAGGCTGCAGGATACGGCAAATACGACTCGAACCCGTCGCACTGTACAGTCATCGTAGCGTCGTGGCTCAGTTGGTAGAGCGCGCAACACCGAACCGAGTGGTCCGAAGTTCGACTCCCACTTGGGAAAGTGTTTTTCGCGCTTGACATTCCCTTTGGCCGCAGCTGGATGGCAGGTCATATAGAAGTTAAACACGTCTCACCGCCGTTGGCTCGGTGGCTCTGGGCGTTGGGTCGCTTCCTGTTCTGGCTACGTGTCGGCACTCGGGGTTGTGGGTTCGAATCCCGCGTACCCCTCTGAGGTAAGGCCTCTGAAACTGGGATCAGGAAGTCTAACGCTCTTGACACCGCTCGTACCTCTAGGGGTAGGCCAATGGTGGTACGGGGATCAAATCTGTCGAATTGCGCGATAGGATCGCAGTCAGCAAAGCGCCGGTTCCCATGGAACACCGAAGCAGTTGGCTGCCACAGGGGGTAAAAGCCCTATGCCTGGCGGGAACCGCAACCTCCTTCGGGAGGTTTACTGCCGCAAAAATTTTCCATGTTTTCACGCCACCCTTTCAATTGCAGAGCAAAATTTGTTTCTGAAAAGTTTAAAAAAATAATTGAAATAATTGTGATTATTTTGCGCAGTTGCAAGTGAATTTCCAATAATTTGGAATAAATAGAAATCATTCACAATAATTTACTAAAAATCCTATTTAATCATGTAATTGAGAGAATGATTTGGATCAGATGTGCGTGTATTTTCTGGGGCATCCCCGAATTTAAAACGAATTCAAGTTAATTCACAAAAAGATCACAATATAATTTCAAAAAAAAACTTTGCAATAAATTCAAAAAATTCAAAGCTAATTCAAAACGAATTCAATTCAATTTAGACAAATTCAATTCAAATTCACGCAATTTGTACACCGAATTCAGAGTTGTTTACCCCTCGGAGTAGGTGCAAGAGAGACAGAGGGAGTAGAGCGCTCTTCTAAATCAGTCGACTGCTACAGCTGTCCCCATGTGTAGACCGGCCCGGCGGGTGCGGTCAGATCAGCGGCGGGGCGCTGGCAGGGCGAGAAGAGAGGAGAAGCCCCTGTCAAATGTCAAAGCTCGTACAAGGGGAACTCCGCAAACTGTCTGCTTGAGGTTGGCCCGGCCGGGTATAGGGCCGTGATGATGGTATCAGACGCATGGGGATGGGGGTAGGTCAGGGGGTGCAGGGCAGGGGGCATCTCGTGGCCTAGTGTCCCCCGCCCCGCCCCGCAGGAGCACGACAGCACGACACGAGGAGCAGTCGGTAGTGATTGTTGATGTGGAGAGGAGGAGGAGGAGGAGGAAGCCCTCGCGCCGGGCCGTGCCGAGCCGCGCCGCGAGCCTGAGGGGTGGCTGGCGCGGCGTGGGGGTGGCGCGCGGGGGCGGCGGCGCCGGGGGGTGGCGCTGGCCAGGCTGCTGGGGGCTGAGAGCGGGCGGGGCGGGGCGGGGCGGGGCGGGGCGGGGCGTGGCGGGCAGGCGGGCGGCCAGACACTCCACTAGGCGCTGAGCCCTGGCCTGGCCCGGGCCTGCCGCTGCTGCACTGCGCGGCGCGCGCTGGCGGCCCCGGCCCCGTGTGTGCTGCTCCGCTGCTCCGCGCGCCTGCACGCGCGCCCCGGGCCCCGCCACTGGCCCCGCCACTGGCCCCGCCACACGCATCCCTCTGCTATTCTCGGTGCAGCGCCCCGCCCTGCCCCGCCCCGCGCAGCGCCGGTCCCCCGCCGGTGCGTGCGCCCCCCGTGCAGCAGCCGAGATGACCACCGCGCCGAGATGAAACGATCCTGGCGTCCGCAGCATCCCGAGAGGTGAGTGCCTCACCGCGCCGCGCGCAGCGGTCCATACGCTCCGGGTCGAGGGACAGCTCTGGGCTCTGGGGGTGGGGGGGAAGCTGTCGCGCACGGGCAGAGACAGCGGGACCAGCAGGACAGACCGTCTCAGGCCTGACAGGGGGACAAGTTTGTGTATCCTGATGCAGGGCGTCCTAACCTCAAAGCAGTACGCCGCGCGCGCGACCGAGGGGGGTGTGCGAGAGAGACGGAGAGCGAATCTTAGAGTAGCGCAGTGGGTGGTGGTACTAGCTCCTTCTCTTCTACACTCTGTCTCTCTCTCTCTCTCGCTCTGTCTGACTTACGCGCGGTTTCTCTCGCACTCTCTTTGTCCTCGGCGAAGTAATCTTTGTCGTCTTTCTCCCTCTCCTTGCCCCCCGCGCCCCGCGGCGCACTGCAGCGCGTTCTACTTTGCCACAGCTTCCCTTTGAGGGGCGCGACCCGACCCGACCCGAATGTTTACAAACTTCTATTCCTGATCAACTCGTCTGCGGTGGCTTCTGAAACGCCATTACAGCGCGGGGGTAGGGGAGGAGGGGCGGGGCGGGGCGAATCTCTTTGCAACTTGGAGGCGCGCGGGTCTAGGCGGAGGCTGTTCCTTCGCTTCTTTCCCCCCGCCCCGCCATCTGTCTGTCTGTTTTTCGCTACTCCTCAAAGTCTTGCTCTCCCACGGTCTTGCTGGTGCGGTCCGCGCGGGTCTGCAGGGTGATTCCGCCGCGCAGTGGTCTCGTCGAGGGGAATACAACTCTGAATTTTGGTAACAGATTTTGTGAATTTTGTGAATATAATTTCTATAAGTTTTTCTTTGAATTACACAGTATTTTTCCAAGTTTTCGTTTTTCATTACTCTAATTTTTTCTGAATTTCAAGGTGTACAAAAATTTCAGAGTTGCTTCCCCCTCGGGTATTTATTTGAGTGATGACTGCTCGTCCATTTTGAGCGAGGATTCGTATCCTCAGTCTCACTTAAATTTAGTGATGTTTTAGTTTCTTTCTCATATAGAGCCAGGTCCCGTGGCTGTCGCTTAAATGGAGCAGGAGGAAAACGAATCTCGCGCTCCTTTTTTGACGAGACATCTAACTCTTGCGTTAGCAATGCCTTTCGCACTCAGGAGGCAAGAGATAGAGGACTCTATACTACACGCTGTTCAGAACAGTCACGCTGTTCAGAATAATCCTGCTGTTCAAAATAATCCTATTGTTCAGAATAATCCTGCTGTTCAGAATGATCCAGTTGCCACGGATTACCCTGTTCGCCCCTGCAGGTCGCGGGGTAGGCAGTCTGCTGGGCAGCAGTGCTGGAGCGGTGCCTACCCGGGCCCCTAATGGAGACGACCCTCCCCACCCGCCCCGCCCGAGCCGGGATCCTGCGCCGAGCCAGCTGAGCTGGGGGAGGAAGACACGAATGTGGAGAGAAACTGAACCAAACTTAACTTTCGCGCCGCATAGTCAGGAGGCTCCGAGCCAGAGAACGGTCGCACGCGCTCACACGCCCAGTGTTGCCGCACACTGATAAATCCTTGCGAAAGATTTGTTCGCATTTGAGAAGGCTGTGGCTGCTTCGTCAGCTTCTCACAAAAAAATGTTCCCATTTGGGAATGAGTTTGCTCGCTAATTCAGGGTAAGTCGTTCGCAATTACGAAGCACAATTACCGCCATTGTTTCGCGAGGGTAAAAACAGTGCAGACTCGTCTGCAAAAATTCCCACGAATCCACCAGTGAGAGGCAAACGGGTACCGCCGCCCGAGGGGTCCTTCATTCAAAAACATCAAAAACATCAGTGTACACCCTTAAACAATTTTAGTCAAAAAATTAAGAACAAATCAATAAAAAATCAGTAAAAATCGAAGAAGATCACGACTCACCAGAAAAGAAAGAGAAAAAAAACAGAGAAATCGGTGTACGCTTGAATTTAGAGAGAAGGACCCCTCGACCGCTGCCTACCAAGCAAACTTATTTTGTCTCGTGTGTGGAGGGTGCGTCTAGTAGGCATGCGGCGATAGATGCGTGCTTGCTTTACGCCTTGAGCACCAGCACTTCTAGTTGGCACCACGGTGTGGTTGGCACTCGCCTGCGAACGTTCAATAAGACGCAGGACAACTTTGCGGTCGCTTCAGCCCACCTTTGTGTAAAGCGCTCAAAGCATGCGGTGCGTCAGCATTAATGGCGCTCTGTCGGTGGGGTGGATGTGGGTGGATAGGGGAGGGACAGGGATTGGAGCGGATAGTATAAGCAGGATAGAATGAATGTGGGGTGGATGTGGGTGGATATAGGGGAGGGACAGGGATTGGAGCGGATAGTATAAGCAGGATAGAATGAATGTGGGGTGGATGTGGGTGGATATAGGGGAGGGACACTGTGAAAAATACTCGTAAAGGTTACAGGAAAATTTTCCATGATAAATGTTGTAAAATTATAATTTGAAATTGTAAAATTTCAAGTACTTTGTATCGACTTAGAATTCTTTGACGAGCAAGAATGGGCGGTCGTAAATTTACAACATATTTTGTAAATCGAAATTACAAAATGTGTTGTCAATTTACGAAGATATTTTTCACAGTGGACGGGGATTGGAGCGGATAGTCTAAGCAGGATAGAATGAATGTGGGGTGGATGTGGGTGGATATAGGGGAGGGACAGGGATTGGAGCGGATAGTATAAGCAGGATAGAATGAATGTGGGGGGCGCGGCGCGGCTTATGGCTGCCGGCCGGGCACCGGGCACCGGGCGGGGCGGGGAGCGCAGAGAATAGACTCTTTCAGCATTGGCGAAGTGAAAAACAAGGTGAAGAACAACAGACCGGAAACAGTTGCATTTCATCACCGAAATGTGCCCAAAACACATAAATAAAATGTAAGTCAAATCGTTTTGATATTGTTTCCATTTTATTTAAGTTTCCATGAACGTTTGGGTTATGAAAAGCAACTGTTCCCGATCTGTTGTTCTTCGCCTTGTTTTCACTTCTCTAATGCTGAGAGGGTCTATAGATTAGAGGGTATTTTGTCGATAGGCTGTGAGCGGGCGGCGCTGCCCGGCCCGGCCCGGACGAGCCCTGTAGGGAGACGTCCCGTCCCCGGGGCCCTGCGCGACCCGGGTCCCTCCGACCTTGGCGCGCCGGGGCCGGGCCGCCCTAGCCTGGGCCGTGCCGGGCTGGGCCGTGCTGGGCTGGGACCCGGACGACGCGCAATATTGCATTCCGAGCTCGGGACACACCATCAATCGCAGCGCTGCTCGCCAAATAAGAGGGGAAAAATGCGTCCCTGACATTTCGGCGGATGGCGAAACTGACGGCCGCGGCGCGGGGAAATCCGCTTAAAAATACGAATGGAAACTGCACTACCAAACAGGCTGCTGGATCGCAAATTTGAAGCGGTATACTTTTGGCGGCAGCGTCATGCCAGGCTGATTCCGAACAGCGTTCAGTAGTGTCCTCTCTCTTGCTCCCAATGGCCGAGCTCCATGAGTATACGACAAGGACAGAGAGAGAGAGAGAGAGAGAGAGAGAGAGAGAGAGAGAGAGAGAGAGAGAGAGAGAGAGAGAGAGAGAGAGAGAGTGAGAGAGAGAGAGAGAGAGAGAGAGAGAGAGAGAGAGAGAGAGAGAGAGAGAGAGAGAGAGAGAGAGAGAGACAAAACCACAGTGCGGAATCGCCCTCCCTGCTGACGGCCCAAGCCCAGGCGCAGGGCAGCATAAGTCGTGTCCAGCTCAGCCGCCCTCTGAGCACACAGAGCTACCGGAATCGATTACCGATGCCTGCTGAGGCCGAGCCGCACCGCGTCGTCTGCTTGACCGGTGCAGTCATCGCTGCATCAGGGCCACTCTGCTGCAGGGTACCCCACCCCGCCCCAGCGCAAAGCACTTAACGGATCTTGCTGCAGAGCGCAGCATGGGCATTTCTCTTTCCCCTCGCTGCTTCCTTTCTTTTACACCTCGGGTATGGCGATAAAACCAGCACAAAATGCAGACTTTGTTCTTGGCGAGTCGCAGGAGAGGGTAAGATATATTTCGCGCGGAACTGCTCCCTCTGTGGGCCCTGCGAGCGACACGTTCCTCGTCCCGCCCCGCCCTTTGTGAGGCGAGCAGCCGCGGGCACCAACACCAGGGTATAGAGAGGAGGACCTACTCCAGGAGCACACAAGGCGAGGCGGGGCTGCCCCGAGGGGCCTTTCACAAAAAATTAAGCGAACACCGATTTTTTTCGTGATTTTCTTTGATTTTCTTCTAAATGTTCTGATTTTTTTCTGATTTCTTACGGTTATTGTTTGAGGGTGCACACTGATTTTTTGAGTGAGACCCTGCTGGTCGCGCAGTCTTACTTACCCCTCCTGACCCTCCCAGTGCCGCCGCAGCGAGGGGTAAGTCACTTCGACTGTTCCATGTAAGCAGCGGACATTTTATTTAAAATATTCGCAGAATTCCATCTATTCCAAAAAAAAATCCATCTCACAAAACAATATGCCACCTATTCCAAAATCTCCGAGTCACAATTTGTAAAAACTCCGCGTGCGGTTAAAAAAAGAAAAATAAGAAAAATTAGGACTGGCGCCGCGGTGCCTCGCTACCACGTGCGGCGGCCTGCTAACCTCCATCTGACACGAATTTCTTCGAAAGGGGTTGCGACGCGCCCTCCCGCCCCCTGGGCCCCGGCCTGCACGGCTGCGGGGAGGAGCAGCGCTCTGCATGCACCCTCATCGTTTGTCGAAAGACACGCGTGCAGTGCAGGGCGGGGCGGGGCGGGGTGAAGCGGGGCGGGGTGAAGCGGGGCGGGGTGGGACGGGGCGGTGCAGGGCGGGCTGAGGTATTTTTCCGTATTTTTCTCCTCTACCTTCACCTCCACCGCTCGCTCTCGCTCTCCCATCAGACCGATCCCGATGCCGCTCGGGTGGAAGAATCTTCACTCAAACTGGAGTTTTGACTGTAATTTCCAAACTCGCGAAGCAAAACTGTAGGAAAACTACAGTTCTCAAGTGGTTTAAACTGTAGAGCACTTTAGTTTTACGAAAAAAGGAGTACTTTTTCTGCAGTCAAACTATAGTTTTCTGCAACTTAATTGCAGTTTGAAAAGAGTTCCCCCCTGTAATTAAAGTGAAGATCCTTCCGCCCGGGGGCCTGCTGACGTATTCCAAAGAGCGCTTTCATTGGTCTGTCACCCCCGCACCTATACGGCGCACCCAATGAGTGCGAGAGAGACAGGGCGTGGAGAGCGCTCTCCCTAATCAGCCAGCTGGTGTCCAGGTGGGCCCCCGGGCCCCGGGTTGCCCGTGGGTGCCAGAGGGGTACCCGGGAGTGGAGTGCCCCTAGGGCCTTGAGCAGCACACGGGGACCGCCGCGCCGGGGGCGCCACGCCACGCCGGCAGGGCAGGGCAGGGCCCGCCCGGTGCGGTCCGGGTCGATCAGTCACAAATTGAAGGTAATCCGAGTGGGCAGGGTCCCCGGCGGCACTGGGTGCCGGCGCGGGGCGGGGCGGGGCGGGGCGGGGCGGGGCGGGGCGGGGCGGGGCGGGGCGGCAGCGCCACTGCAAAGTGATCAATCAACACCACTGTTGCCTGGGCTGGCTGGCCGCTGGCCGGCTGCCGGCTCCTCGGAGCGGAGCCCTGCCCTTCCCTCACCCGCGCCAAGGGGCCGCGCCCGCCCGAGTTTCGGTTCGGCACGGAATATTATTGAAGGAAGGCCGGCGTCGGCGGCGTGACGGGGTAGGATTGCCCCCCCCCCCCCCCGAGCATGAACCCTAGCCCCGCTTCCCACCGCGCGGGCATAGCGACAGCCCCGAGCCAGAGTAATTGGAGGAGGAGTGGGGGTAATTCTGTTGATATTGGAGCACGAGTGTGCGTGTGTGTGAGAGTGTGTGTGTCTGTACGTCGATTGCACACACTCACTACTATGAGGGGAAATGGAGTTTCCAGATGCAGGTCGGTAGCGCGCTGTTCCAGTGGCGTGGCGGAGTAGTGAGTGGGGGGGCGCTTCACCCTGCGCTCACAGCCGACTGATTCAGAGGATCGCTCTCGGTCCTGGTCGCACCTATGGCGGCGGTGCACTATACATGGTAGTGAGTGCCCCATCCATGTGCGCCACGAGGACAGGTGTGTGAGAGCGATCACCTGAATCGCTCTGCAGCGCCGCCCCACCCGAGCGCAGCGTTCCGCGCGGATGTGGTGTGGTACAGGCGAGGGCGAAACAACTCTGGATTTTGATGTTCGAATTATATGAATTTTTGTGTAAATTTTCGGGAATTTTCGTGAATTTTTGCTTGAACTTTACCTACAATTCAGCAATTTTTTTTTTGTAAATTTTCCTGAATTTCTCTGACGTTTTCTTAATTTTCCAGACTTTTTCTGAATAAAGTTAAGAGGTTTATGAAAATTTCAGCGTAGTATCCCCCTCGGGTGCAGGCAGGGCAGCCCCGGCCGGGGGTGTGCTCCCCACAGCCTGGCGGGTGATGGTGGTGCAAATAGCAGCAGCAGGGGTCGGCCCGCCCCGCCCCCTCCCTCTGTTTGATTGCTCTGGCGGCTCTATTTATGCGTGGGGGGGCTCTCCCTTCGGCTGGCCGGAGGGGGGGGGGGGGCAGGGGCTGGACAACGGGCTGGACGGGCGGGGAAGCCCCTTCAGAACGGCTCATTAATTCATGGCCGACTGCTGAATTATTTGGAGATATGCATCGGAGGCCCCCCCCAAACCGCGCAGCGTGGCGAATAACGTACAGTATACCCGCCACCCGCCGCCGTCCCATCATGGCCCGTAGACTGTGTGAGCTCAATCACACCAGAGGGCTGCCGGGGTGGGGTGGGGCGGGGCGGGGCGCGCAGTGCCGAGCGCGCGCAGGGCAGGGAAAGAGGTGACACCACGCCGTGATTGTCCGTCCTGCCTGTTCTTTTTCTAGCCGCCCGCCCCGCCCCGCCCCGCCCCGCCCCGCCCCGCCCCGCCCCGCCCCGCCCCGCCCTCCTGTCCGGTAAAGCGTCGTTCAACCTCCTATTCCTCCCCACGGGGATTTGCGCCTCGTTTTTCCCCTTCATGACCGCAATCGATCGAGGATGACGGTGGGCACTAATGAAGGAAGAAGGGTGTTCCTCGCGGCGCCACGCAGCGCGCCGGGCAGCCGACTTATCCCGAAGATCTGCTCTCGCTGCCTCGCGGTCCTTGTCGCACGCATAGGGACCTGCCATCCCAGCATAGGGCTCCGCCATTGGTGCGACAAGGACGGAGGCGCGAGAGCGATCTCCGAAATGAGACGGCAGCTGGACGGCACGGCGCGGCACGGCACGACGGCACTTGAGGGAGGAGAGCGGCGTCAGCCCCGTCAGGCACGCACCGGCAGGCTCCGCCATCTTTCTACCAGCGTCGCGACGCTGGAGGGAGGCGTCGCGCGGGACTCGATAGGGAGAGGAAGCGGAAGTGGGGGAGGGAGAGCGGGGGGGGGGAGAGAAATATGAAAGGGGAGAAATAAATCCTCCGTGTCCTATCCGGCAGCCCCCTACTCCCAGTGAAACGAGGGAGGGGTGGAGAGTCGGGAAACTTTTGGAGAGTGCGAGGGAGAGAAGCAGAGAGAGTGAGAGAGGAGACGGAAAGGGAGAGAGAGAGAAGGGTGCTGCAGTAGTTGTGAGTGCCCTCTCCGTCTCTCTCACCCTCCAGTGCACAGAGTTGAAGTGAGTGTCCTGTGTCCGCTGTCTCCTTTCCGCCTGGTGGCACGAATGCCCCTGCCCCCCTGTCACCCCTCCCCCCATCCCCTTCCAGCAGTGAGTGAAGCTGCACGTCGTATCGATTGCGCCCTGCCCTCTGCCCTGCCCTGCTCGGCCCGGTGGGACCTCCCCTGTGTGCATGTGTGTGAGTGTGTGTACCGACCTCACATCCATGTCCAATGCTCAGTGGGCTCAGCTCAGCGCCGAGCTACTTCCAGACCCCTCCTCCTCGCGCGACGGGCGGGTTGCGGGTTGGGGGTAAGGGGTAGCGGGGTCTGTCTGGAGGTGGAGGTGGGGGGCGCTTGTTTACCGAGGTACTTGGGGTGAGGCCTCCTGGCATGGGCCTCGGCCGTGAGACGGACGGTAACGGCATCCCCGACGACGGCCGCGAGACCAAGACCTCGCCGCGCCGGGGAACACCCGCGGTCAGGACGTCAGGCCTCTGCCTCTGCTCAGGCCGGGCCGCGCCGAAAACATCTGTTATTCGCTCGTTGTCGTTGTGTCCCCCGGCTCGTCTCCAGCCTCGGCCTCACCTCGCGGCCCCGGGGACTTGGCAAACACCCGCAACGCGGACAGGGGAACCCCACGCCCACGCGGTCAGGACGTCACGGCCTCTGCCTCTGGTCGGGCCGGGACGCGCGCCGAAAACCACGAAAACATCTGTTATTCCATTCGCTCGTTGTGTCACCCGGCTCGGCTCCAGCCTCGGCCTCGGCCTCGTCCCGCTCCGTTATTTTAGTCAAAATAGAGAGAGGGGTTGGCGGCGCTTCCTCCCTCCCCTCGCTGAACGAGCACTTTTGAACTGCCGCGGGCGTCAGCCATTTCGTTTTAAAAAAAATGTTTATTTTTATTTTTTGGACGGTCGGTACAGTTTTTGTGGCCTCCAACCGCTATAACAAGCAGCGCAGCAGAGGCTCGCTGCTGGGGCTTGCGGCCCGCAGGGGGTTGGCGTTGTGTCCCCCCCCTACCCCCCGCCCGGCCCCTTAAGCCCTGGGGGGCGCGCAGGGCGCGTGTGGCCCTCAAAAGCACCCCGTTGCGCCACAGCACGTCGGGCCGGGGCCCCAGAACAAACATCCCCCTCGTCCCGTCCCTACCCTTCCACATGGGGATGGGGGATGGGGCGCGGGGGCGCTGCCACCCGGCTCCAGGCCGAGCGGGGGCGGGGCGGGGCGGGGCAGGCCTATGTGCGCTGATCGAAGCATAAGGAGCAATTAAGCTTGGGAAGGAACAGCTGTTCCGTTGCGCGCTGCGTTGGGGTGGGCCAGCCGTGGGCCAGCCCCCTGCTGTAATGGACTAGGTGCTTGTCGCGGTCGGGCGGGGCGGGGCGGGGCGGGGGATGGGCGGGGTGGGGCGGGGTGGGGCGTCCGGAAACGGAAGTGGCAGCCGCGGCCGGCCGGACCCCGCCTAATTCTCCCTCTCCCGTTAATAAGCCCCGCGCGCTGATTTGTTTTCCACGGCTCTTGTTCTTTTCCGACACGACTCTAATTCCTGTTCTTTTCTCTCTCTCTCTCTCCGTCCGCAGTGCGACCGGCCCCGTCCTGGTGCTGCCGCTGCGCAGGCTGCGGCTGCGGCCCCCCCTCCCATGGGCTCAGGTACGAGCGGACGGCGCCGGCGCCCCAGCGGGGAGGGGACAGCTTGATCGAGACAGGCGCAACGGCCATGAAAAATTCAGAAAGTATCTAAATGTCAAGGCGGGGCGGGAGGAAAGGGGGTAAATTGCACGTTGTCAGCCCCCCGTGCAGAGGTGGGGGAGGTGGGTTGAGCCGTGGGCGCCGGGGTAAATTGGCTGGCCATGCATTGTGACAGGCGAGCCGGGGCAGGCCCGGCCGTGGCAGGCCGGGGCAGGGGGGTCAAAGACAGGCCAGGCTAGACAGGGCCTCGGACAGGCGGCGCCACGGTGGAGCCGAGTGGGGTAGGGTGGGGTATGAAGGGGTAGGGTGGGGTAGGAAGGGGTAGTGTGAGGTAGCAAGGGGTAGTGTGAGGTGAGGTAGAGAGGGGTAGGGTGAGGTAGAAAGGGGCTATGATGGGGTAGGAAGGAGTAGGGTGAGGTAGGAAGGAGTAGGGTGGGGTAGGATGGGGTAGGAAGGGTTTGGATGGGGTAAGGTGGGGTATGGAGCGGTTTGGGGGACTAAACCGCCCGCAGCCCCCCTGTGCGGCGGGTGCGGGCCCGTCACTCCAGCCCAGCGGCCAGTAGGGTGATTCCGCACACTGGTTTCGTCGCTCTTTTCTTGTCACACTTCTAGGGCACGGCCCTAAGGAGCGAGAGAGAGGACGCTACATAACAGTTCGGAATCACCCTGCAGGGGGCGGTAGGTCAGCGAGTAGAGCGGGGGCGGGAGCGGATGAGGACGGCCGGACGGAAGTGCCGGGCCGGCCGGCGGCGGGGATATTTATATTGCAAAGGAGCGCAAACAAGGAGGAAAGAAGGGCCGCCTGGCCTGCCTGTCGGGACGGGCGCGCGGAATGAATCAAGTTGCACGCCAGGGGGGAGGGGCTGTGATAACGGTTGACGGCTTCTTCTTGTCCTTCACCACCACCACCACCACCACCACCAAGTGTCATAATGTGCTCACCGTCGCGCGGCGTCTCCTTTGGTTGCAGCGAGTTCTCCGACGGATGTAGGGGCGGTCCGACCATTCCTCAGGACAGCGGCCCAAGCGGGGTGAGTAATGTGTGTAGTCCGTGCGGAGCCGGAGTGGAGACTTGACTTGTCCTAGACGGGAAAGAACATCTATAGTACCATGTATAACTTACGTGTAGGCTGATATCCTGCCAAGCAGCTTATAACGTTAGTTTTGGAAGTCAAATATTAGCAATGACAACTACTAATGCCCAGCTGGATTTGTCGAAGGCGTTAGATTTTGTCGCATTAACTCCTGCAGGGACACATTGGTTCTCATAGCTGATGTGTGACTCCCACAACAATCATTTCGCCATACAGAAGCTTAAAAAGTTGCTTGTCACGGTATCGTCTGACACGTAAGCTGATGAAGATTACGTAAGGTAGTCACAATTCATTTTTTTTTCCCCCGTGTACTGCTTGATCGTCATGTCATCCTCGTTCCCTGGGCGCAGCGTATCTCGGCGCGGTGCGGGCCCCCGGGGCGCACTGGGGCCCGCCGGGGTCCGGGTCCGGGTGGGGCCTGGGCCGGGGCCGGGGCGCGCCGCCCGGGGCGACCCTGGGTGCCGGCCTCGGCGGCGGCGCTCCCCCGGGACTGCGCGGCCACGGCCACGGCCTCCGCCTGCCGCTGCGGGCGCCGCTCCGCATCGCCCTGCCCCGCGCCACCCGCGCCAGCTGGTCCACGTGCCGCCTGTGGATCCTCATCACCGTCATCAGCGTCTACCTGCTGGGCGTGCTGCTGCTCTCCTCCGTCAGCTTCCAGACCGGGCCTAATGGAGAGAGGGTGAGCGTGAGCAAGCGTGACGGTAGTGTTGGCGATCGAGCGGGCAAGGGCCAAGCCCGCGAGAGAGAAAAAACTCAGAATTTGGGTGTACAAATTTTGTGAATTTTGGTGAATTTTTCTGAATTTGTAGCGATGTTGGTCAGAATTTTGCCTACATTTTTCTGAATCTTTCTGAATTTTCCTAAATTTTATTGACTATTTCTGAATGTTCCTAAATTCCTGATTTTTAATTTTTTTATATTTTTTCTGAATTTTCCTGGATTACGCGGTGTGAAAAAATTTCAGAGTTGATTTCCCCTCGCAAGCCCGACATACTCTGTCTCTCTCCCTCAGGTTAGCGTCAGGCGAGGTGGAGAGTGACAAAAGATATCGGTCACAGCTCTTGCCCGCCCGATGGCCAAAACTACATTAGGTTTGGTTAGTGAGGTGGGATATAAGCGAGTGGCCCTTGTCCTTCACTCGAAAGTTCAAGCGCACACTGATTTCCCTATATTGGAGTGATTTTCCTAGATTTTTACGCAATGCCGGCTGACAAGAACATGCACCAGGTTAGACCTCTGTGCTGCTGGTCCATACCAGGCGCGGCGGAACAGGGGGGGGCACGGGGGGCGGCGCCCCCCCCTGGCGCAGCCAGGGGGGCGCCGAAGGCGCCCGAAGGGGGGCGCTAAAATGCGTCCGGATAGGGCGCCGAAGGCGCCCTGTGTAGGGCGCCAGAGGCGCCCTGTGTAGGGCGCCAGAGGCGCCCTGAGCCCTGAGCAGAGCGCCGGAGGCCCTACTCGGGGCGCGTAGGGCGCTTAAGCAGGACGCCACATGCGGGAGCTGAGGGTGCAAGAGTAGAATAGAAACGAAGAAAAGGCGCGGAAATGGTCCGCTAATAATGTCACATAATTACTCCTACAATCTCTTTTTACTTCACAATATAAAGAGAAAATTTCTCGCTCGCTTCGCTCGCTGTTTTATTTTGGAAATGCCACTTGTACGGCTATAAATTTACTCTTGGATTTCTGCACTAGAACTGCTAGAAATGACCGAAATTAAAGTGGACCCAAAATGGTTTACTAACGTCACAAAATCAGTCTCATAATTTCACTTTCCATCATGAAAAATCAAAAAAATTTCCGCTCGCTTCGCTCGCGATTTAGTTTTTAAGCCAACTCATGCAGGCTATCGGATTTCCTGTTTCATTATAAGTCAGCATTTACTTCCTTAGCACTCTGCGTTTCGCCTGCCGTAAAATAGTTTCTCTGCCAAGGTTTTCGCGCTTGCTTCGCACGCTGTTTATCATTTTCCTAAAACTTTCATACGTCGGTCATCCGACATCGGAGAACAACACCTCAAAATATTCAAAAATGTTAGTTGAGCAATTTTCTAGAGACTAATTCCAAATGTTAAAAAAAAAGATAAAATATGGAATTGCAGTGGTAGGGGATGGGGGGCTTTCAGAGGGGCGCTTTAACCCCAAAAGGGGGGCGCCGAAGGCGGCCCCTGGCTTGCCCCCCCCTGGCTCGAAAACGTTCCGCCGCGCCTGGTCCATACCTCTATCAAGGGGCGGGTGGCAATGTTGAAAGCAATACGCAATAACTTAGGACTTCGGATGCTGTCATAATTCCCCCTAATGCTGTAAAATTCATGATATAGTAAGTATAGCTAGCTAAAGCAGCGAAAGTCTTTGTCTGTACCTGCGCAGCTAGCGGCTAGGGTACCACATGACAGAGATTCCAGACATTTGGCGAGGACTGGCGAGCACGAAAAAAATCTGAACGCAAAGATATGGGACATCACAAGATTAGCAGCTGCACCTTACCCTTTTCTCTCTCTTTCTTCCGATAAGGGAAATACAAATGAAGAATAGTCCCTCACGAGAAGGGGTCAGAGCGATGGACGAACAGGAGGACTTCTTTGTTCTTTGAATTTCCGTTACACCGAATCAAATAACAAGCGAGAATCGCGTGACTCTCCACTATTACCAATATAAAATACAAAATTCGCAGCCAGCAGGGTTTGCATACCAAATACCAAGGGTAAAAGGAGAAGGTTGAACGAAGTTTAAATTGAAATTTGACTTGAAATTTAAATGCTCAGCCCTGTCAGAATGCGCCAGGGAAGCTGGCCTGAGACGCGAGGCGTGGTGGGAGTGCGAGGCGGGGACGTCGCTCATTCATGTTAGCCAACTCATGTAACTCGATGAATAACTCGGCGCGTATTTCATATTGAGCGCGCCACAGGCCGAGGTAGACGCACTTTTAGCTCAGCTGTCCAAGGTTTTGACGTGCGTCTACCAAGAACGGAGCTGCGAATGTCGAAATGACTCAACCATCGCGTCTGGTCGGGTCGAAAAATCTTTACGCGGCTCCAAAAAAATCATTTTCAAAATCAAAACAATCAAAGTAAAACAAGAAGAGCTGTACAGAAAAATCCCCAAAATCGAGAACAAATGAACAAAAATCCTGTAGTTTTTTTTAAAGGCAGAAATATGGGGAAAATATCAAAATTTAGCAAAAAGTGACAGAAATTATCCTCGAAAAATCAAACTAACAATCAAAACAACCAACCAAAAAATCAACATTTAAAAAAAATCGCGGTACACATTGTGTATGAGTGATTCCCCCCCCCCCCTCTCGCGTCTGGTGCTGTTATAACATTTCGCTCTCTCTCTTTCTCTCTGATCACAGACGCTGCACGTGCCCGAGCTGTCCGGCTTCCCGTACGCGCTGGCGGGCGGGCGCCGCATGCCCTTCCCCCGCGGCCCCCTGAGCAGCGTGCTGGGGGGCGGCGGGGGCGGGGGCGGCCCCGTGGGGCGGTCCCGGGGGCTGCAGTGGTGCCAGCCGCTGCGCTACCTCGACGACGACCGCCCCCGCGCCGTCACCGCCCTCGCCTCCTTCCCCGGCAGCGGCAACACCTGGCTGCGCTACCTGCTGCAGCAGGCCACGGGCGTGCACACGGGCTCCGTGTACAAGGACTTCGGCCTGCTCAAGAACGGCTTCCCCGCCGAGTCGGTGAGCAACGGCTCCGTGCTCGCGGTCAAGACGCACGAGTGGGGGCCGGTGGCGCGCGCCCCCTTCCACCGCGCCGTGCTGCTCGTCCGCTCGCCCGGCCCCGCCATCCAGGCCGAGTTCAACCGCCAGAGCGGCGGACACATCGGCTTTGCCGCGCCCGACCGCTACCGCCTCAAGAAGGGTCGCTGTGAGTAGACGAAGGCGCTTGATTTGATTTGGGCTGCGTAGAATGTCGAGGGAAGTCACTCGACGAGTCACGGGTCCATTTGTTTTTCCTGCTGTTCTTTCCACGTTCACTGTAAAGCACACACACACTGCGCTCTCGTGTGTTCCAGTCTGGGCCAACTTCGTGACGGCCAAGCTGGCGGCGTGGCGGCAGACCAACATGGACTGGCTGACCAACTTCACGGGGCCCACGCACATCGTCATGTACGACGACCTGGTCCGCGACGTGGAGGGCACGCTGCGGTCCGTCCTCGACTTCCTGGAGCACCCCGTCACGGACGACGCGATGGCGTGCGCCATCGAACGGCGCGAGGGCATCTACCGGCGCAAGCGGCGCGCGCTCGCCGCGAACTTCGACCCCTTCACGGCGTCCATGAAGGCGATGCTGCGGGACCAGGAGGACGAGGTGTTCGCCCGCATCAAGAAGTACCAGCAGCTCGCCGTGGGCTGAGCGCGGAGGGTGCGCGGGCGTGTCCGCACCCTGTGAAAGGGGGAAGGACACGGCAGATGAATATTTGGAAGAATTTCAATGCGTTGGTTTTCACGAAGCGAAACTTAGTGATCGTCGCCTTGAAAAGCAGCCTAATAGAAATGACGGATACGGCCTTTACGACTGGCCTGAATGTGTACTTCTCTGGGGCCTACACAATAAGTTGACTGCGGGTGATACTTCTCATTAAGGACTTGTGAACTGGAAATGAGTTTGTAATGAAAATACCAGGCTCATGAGCCAGTCGGAATGGTTGTAACAAGTCGTGGCATCAGCCAGAATCAGTATTGGTAGCTTATCTGTGATGTTTGTCAGCCCTCAAATGATGGTTTTGCCTGAAGTCTTAGACAATGCAGGTTTTGTAAAATCAGAGGTGGCTGATTGACTAATTTTCCTTGCAAAGAGTAAGATTATGAGGCACGTCAGGGAAAACAATGTCAGCCCGACATAAGAGACTGTGGGGCCTTCTGCTATCCTTCTCACTAATGAGGATTAGCATGACTTACTGCAAGTAGAGAGAGCTTTGTTAATCTTTGTCTAAAGCACCCTCACTGACCTATAAGTGCAAAGGTATTTAAGTAATTAAATAGTTTATAGGGTATCATGACTTTGAAAGTAAAGCAAATCCTGGTCGGTAGCTTTACAGAGCTAAAGATTGCGTTTCCATGGTGGGGGAACTTCACACCGTCTAGTTTTGTGCCATGACCAACAATTTAACATGAAAAATAACACATGCAGTAAATACAATGGAATATTTTATGTACAAGGTTTTTGCACCTGCTTCCTTCGGATTTGTACATTTCTTTGTTGCAAAAGTATTTTATAAGTTCCCTCGGGTATTGTCGTTGTTATTCTTATATTTCTGCATTCCTTGTTGCTCGGTAAGTGAAAAGCTTGTGACTAATTACTGTATATGGTAATGGCAAACAATGAAGAGAAAAACTACTTAATGAGCATTTGTAAAGAGCAAGAAATTTGAGGAACGCACAAATACTTTGAATTAATTGTAGTAAGTCTACTACTCTGATATAAAACTGCAGAATATGAATGAATAAATGATTAATTACAAAATGACAAATTACAAAAATTCTGTTTTCACAAATTCCTAATCCCAACCCAAAACGGATCGATGACAAATCAAATTGTTGCATATTCGGAATTGTGAACGGTCAATCAGGAGAGGTCAATTTCATTCACCTTTCATATTTTCCCAATGAGGCCTGAGCGCGAGCGCTACTTCGCGCTCCGGCCGCTAGGCGGCAGCACGCTCCCTGCCCGCTATGAGAAATTATGCGCTCGCATGACTGATTTGTTTACATTCGTTTGCGAGGAACATTCCTGCTCAGTATTGTCTTTGTGCCTCTCTGTGAACCATTTAATTAACGTTGAAAATCTCGTGAGCAAATACCACATGTGGAGTGAGTAGGTAGTAGTCGAATGACGTCGGCGAGGGGCGTGGACGCATGCATCGTAGCGGTTTATTTCTCATAGCGGGCAGGGAGCGTGCTGCCGCCTGGCGGCCGGAGCGCGAAGTAGCGCTCCCGCTCAGGCCTCATTTCGCACTCGTAAATGTAGTCTCGCAGAAAGCACGCCTGTGAATACCAATCGCAATCGCGAGTTGGTGAGCTCCGGCGACTGTTGAGCGGGGGACGGTTCCCGTCACACCCACACCCAACTCCCGTATCTGACTATTGGCAGTCAGGTTCCCCCACCACTGGCTTGTGCCCCTCGCTTTGCGGACTATGAAAAATACGACGCTGCATACACTGAGCCGTCTGTGCTGTGATTTGCCTTATCCACACCCAACTTCACCCAACTCAAGCTGGGTGTGATGGTCTCTAGGTGGAGTTGGGTGTGGTCAGGTTGAGTGGAGCCGGCTTTTGCTCATGGAGTTGGGTGTGGTCAGGTTGAGTCCAGCCGGCTTTTGCTCTTGGTGGAGCTTCGTCCGAGTTGGGTGTAGGCCAGTGTAGGCGGAAGAAAGGGGTAGGCAGACGAGTTGGGTGTGGGAGGGAGGTGAATGCTCCCGAGCAGAAGAACGCAGAAGAAAACAAAATGCGTTGATGTATTTCTTGTGTTGGAAGATATGTAATCATATGTAATACAGTATTTGATTGAGCCTCCCTTTTTTTAAATTTTTAAATTAATTAAAAATTACATTAAATCAATACTAAAGCTCTGCTGCATCTAGTCACTCTTTTTCATTGAAAAGAAATTTCAAAAGAATAAAATGTGGTTTTAGCAGACTTGACAAATATAAAATTATACATTGCACCTGCTTGTCTTTATAAAGTCACATCTAAAATATCTGAAGAAGGATGAAAGCCAGAGCACTCTCTAGAGCTAGAAGGTGTAAAAATTTTTAAAATATGGAATGACGGTATGTACATGGGATATTTCTCAGTATTTGTGCCGCCAAAGTACCACTTGCCTGAACCCCAGTTCAAAATGGGAAGCAAAGCTTTTACTGCGGATAAATTCAAGGACACCAAACTTTTTAACTACTTGTAACGGAGGAAGAGAGGAAATAAAAAGGAAGGTACGACCTCTTTTGTAATCCAGAAAAATAATCTTAAAAATTTACAATTCTTTCAGAAAAACATCTGAAGATGCATCCAAGCGTTCCATAGATTCTTTACGGACGCAAATTTTTTAAAGCTCTACCTGCTATGAAGTCTTTTGAGTCTTTTCGGAGTGAATACAGCTTCACTTCAATAGTAGAAATTTACATCCTGAATATTTGTCTGAGTTAATCTTGATTTGAAAATCCTCATATTTTATTAGGTTGTAAAATACTTGATCTATTGTTGGAATGCTTGGGGACCATGTTGAGAACACAACTGTTTGGTCTGGTCAGAAATACACTGGTTGTGAAAAACTCACATTCTATTCCTCTACGACAAAACTCAATGCATCTTAATCAGTTTCTTGTAATGCATTATTAAAGAATCAAACGGTTCAAGGGATTGCTTCTCATCAAATTCAAACCAAAGAAAAAAAAACTGGCAGTAAATTAAATAATACTAAACACAATAGTTTACAGAAAATTAGTTTCGAAGTTTATCTCAGAAACGAGGACTGTAAAAACATAACAGCACCATCACCACTTATCAACTATTTCATTGTGGTGCATCATATTTTATTAATACAAATAAATCTGATGCAGGATTGTAGCTTATATCGTGACGGAACAATTACATTCATCATTTTGATGTACAACTGAGTCTAAAGCTCCATCTTAGAAATCAGGTTTTCCTAACGTACAAAAACCCTCCAAACAGACGAAACTTGGTTACAAACGAAGAGTTAACACTTCTGCAACATCTCCGATCGACTAAAACCCCTGAAGTTCGACGTTCTTCCTTAACTTTCTATACGACACCTATGCATGGCGCCTTACGGAAAAGACGGGTAGGCAATCCGCAACACGCGCCACCCCGTTCTTTTAAAATAACATTTGCGGTGGAGCTATCACACCTACAAAAAATAGTACAGAATGTAAAAGGACTAAAATTCATCCCTTTACCGTTTCAGAAAAGTTTCAGACACAACCTTTCAAAAATGATAAAGTTTCATCGATATGTCATATTCGGGCTCTCAGGCCGAGGGAAGGACGTGCTCTCGGAATAGGCGGCGAGCAGGCAGCGAGAGAGAAAACTATTTTGACAGCCACGGAGTCTACATACTCGAAAGTGGGCTTGTTGGATAGTATTTTTGAATTGATGAACTTTTCCTCTTCATGAATTCCTCGTCAGATCGATGAATGTAGGAGTTATTTGGGTTCAAACCCGTGGGAAAGGGGTCTGAGAGATGGTATTTTTCGTTGTTTTGGGGGGAAATCCTTGTGCTTTCGGGCTCAAATTTGGAGGATCGTTTCAGTACAGTAGCTTTCACCAACTCAAGTAAAAAAAAAGTAAAATTATTAAAAATTGTGAAAAATCAAAAATTTGTTCAAATCGATGGATCAAAGGGTGAAATAAAACTTGTAGGCTACAGAGTGAGATAAATTCATGTGGTGTCTGCTTAAGGATAATTTACGCTTTATTGCGTACATTCAATGCTTTTAACTAAAACATACATAGGGACGGCAGGGCTTTGAACGGTGTCGGTGTGGGAGTTTCAACGATAAGCCGTATTGTTGCCATATCAAGCGTTCTTCGCCATTCTTCCCAAAGAGAAACTTTGATTTCAAGCAATTAAACAATCTCTATTCCGGGCAACCCGTTCATTATGGTCCACTTTAAATAAATGACAATGATGGTTTAGGAGGTTATGTTTCCCTGGTGCTTGAGTCAAGCTGTGTTTCTCAGCCATTTCCCTAACTTATTTGTTTTTCTATGCTGTGCAAAATGCCGTCCTGCTCACAGCAAAATCGTGTTCTGTGTCAGCTCTGCAGAGTTTAGTTGCTTCAGCCCGGGAGCAGAGCGTTTCATTCTGATTTGTTCCTATCTCCTCTCCTCTCCTCTCGCCTCTCGCTCACCCTCACCTCACACCCAAGTTGTAAACATAGCTGATTGATTTCCCATACGATCGGTAAAAACGGGCTGCATTTCGTACTGTTCCCCCACTACCACTTTGACTGCGAATAGTCAGAAACTGGAGTTGGGTGTGGGGTGTGACGGGAGCCGTCCGTTGAGCGGGCGTAATTGAATGCGACATTTGTCCACATTTGTCGCTGTTTACACATGTCGAGATGTCGAAGATGTCAAAATGCTTTTTACGTTGTGTAAAGGACTCACACGCTCCCATTTTGCTTCCTCACTCCCAGGACGTGGTCCTTGGAAGATGTCCTGAAACTAAAATTGTGGACTTGAGGTGCTCAAAAACTCAATGTAAGTACATAACCTCACGGGTGTATGTTGCTGAAAAAGAAACAATAACAGATTAAACTAATTACACTGTTCACAACCATACACTGGACTGGAAAGTTGTTATATCCAGGGATTCCTTCAAAAAGCTGTGTCGTTCTCTGATCGTTATTTTTGTTTCAGTGACATTTCGTGCAGACGTCAACAATCTGTCAGTAAATGTAAAACAGACCGGAGCCAACTTATCAGCTCTCAACGGCTTGCCTCTCCGTAAAAATTTAGAGAAAACGGCGCATCATGGTGATACAGTGCAATTTTTACTTGGTCAATATGAGCATGTTTTTGAATTCCAACCAGCCCCCAAGTCCCTGACAGCACCTTTCAAGCGAAGCTTGGATTCTGAAGAAATCATTGATTCCAAGAAACATTGTGGAAGTTCCACAAGTCCAAGTGAAAATTCTGATGCTTCTGGGCATGTGAAAAAGGCAGAAAAAAGTTTGTGGCACACCGTAGAGAGTGGGCGGCTCCTTGTTTATGAGTGTCAAGGCACTTCTCCTTCAAGGAAGGTAATAGTTCAGAGAGCGTCATATCTCTATTTAATGTATAAGTGGAGCATTCTTATCAGTTTTTTCCTTCTTCCCTCAGATAGCAGCATATGACATGGACGGGACTTTAATATTAACTAAGTCTGGAAAAGTATTTCCTCAGTATCCAGATGACTGGAAAATCATATGGCCAGAAATACCACTAAAGCTGCAGAAACTGCACCAAGATGGATACAAAGTAAGTTCGCGGTCTTGTTACAAGTATTATTAATCAGTACTTACTTATTACAAGATGAAATGGTCAAAAGGAACCATGACCACTCACTATTATATTAAATAAATTTCTGATTGGTTGCAGATTGTAATTTTTACCAACCAAGCTGGTATATCACGTGGAAAAACAACTGCCAAGGAAATTCAGCAGAAGATTGAAAAGATCATAGCAGCTCTAAAAGTGCCAATGCAAGCCTTTGTTGCTACTGGTGATACTATTTTTCGCAAGCCTGCTCCAGGCATGTGGGACATACTCTTGAAAGAGGTGTGTTATGAAGTATGCAATAATTTTAACTATGTTCCTTTCTAACATACTTCCCTTTTTTCAGTGGAATGGAGGACTAGACGTTGATATGGCAACTTCTTTCTACTGTGGCGATGCTGCAGGGCGACCAGAAAATTGGGCTCCAAAAAAGAAGAAAGACTTTAGTCCTTCCGATCGTTTATTTGCCAAAAATCTTGGCTTAAGATTTTTCACACCTGAGGAACATTTTCTTGGGCAAACACCTGGACCAGCAAATTTGCCTGACTTTGATCCATCTGCCATGCCAAAAGCAGATGCTCCCCTTGTGGACCCTCCTGGATCTTTTGTTGTATCCTCAAATCAAGAGGTATAAGAGGTTTTTCTGCTGATTTTGCTTACCTGTCTGTCTTAGAATGAATATATTTTATAGATTCTTAAAAATATTTCAGCTTCTTCTATTGGTTGGCTTTCCTGGTTCAGGGAAAAGCTTTTACTGCCGAGAATACATACTACCTGCTGGCTACTCTCACATTAATCGAGACACTTTGGGATCTTGGCAAAAATGTGTTTCTGCTACAAAGTCAGCTCTTGAAGCAGGAAAGAGTGTAGTTGTTGATAACACAAATCCTGACCCAGAATCTCGGATCAGATTTGTTGAGGTGGCCTCAAAGTTGAATGTTCCATGTAGATGCGCTATTGTTGGAGACTCAATTGCAAGAGCAAGACACAATAATAAAGTACTCAATTATTTATTTTTTGTTTGTTTTCTGTTTTTTTATTTACCAGCATTGATGTAAAATTCTACTATTTTTCTTTCTTTTTTTTAGTTTCGTGAGTTAATTGGTGAGACTCATGACCCTATATCAGAAATGATTATGAATTCACACAAGTTAGTATGCATAGTCCCAGTAAATATTTTTTATACAGCAAAAACAAAAAAACAGTTCTTTTAATGTTTCCTTTTTTGCATTCCAGGTCAAAGTACAAGGCACCCCAGCTTAGTGAGGGGTATACAGAAATAATAAAAGTAAATTTCAAACCCAAATTTAAAAAGAAAGAACATGAACGTTTGTACAAAATGTATTTATTAGATAAGTACTAACAACACCTCTCTCCTCTTTTCGAATGCCCCCTTTTGAAAATGGTTACCTCACAACTATACAGTCAAAAACATTTGCTCAAGAAAATCAATTGTTAATGATAGGATTGTCATAAATTTCCATATTTAAATTAAAGTTTCATTTTGCATTTTCAAGGGGGCATCTGACTAAAACGCAATGTTTGCTCCAGGCCTTAATGATTCCTTCAAAATATTGTTGTATGACTCAACAGTTTTACATGCCTCTGCCTTGATTGGCCCACAGTCTGTTTCACTTTTTTTAGAAGCAATGAACTCTCTGATAGCAAAATTGTTCTGTTCTAACAGTGTCAATTTTCTCTCCAAATTGCTTAATTGGGCATATGTTTCATTTTCTGCAAGTTGTTTCTGTTTGGGAAAATCAGATTAAATTTTGCAAATTCAAAGGAAATTATCTATTAGAAACTCTGTTTCTTACATTACCTTCAGCTCGGCATGACGTTCTTGTGCTCTTTTCCGCTCTGCTTTGGCAATATCATAAGTTTGTTGCAGTTTCACTTTCTTTTTTAGTAACTCTTCTCTTTTTGCTTCACATGCTATTCTCAGAGCACCAAGGTCTTTTAGTTTTGGAAGTTCATTCTGCATTGTTTTCATTTTTTCAGCCAGGGTTACCATTTCTTGTTCTGCTTTGGTTTCTAACTCTGCAACCTAGAAAAAAAAAAAAAAGAGAAAAAGAGAAGGAACTTTTGAGTTTTAATTACACATTTGTTTTAAGTTTTAGGCTCTTCTAATTAAATTATTACCTTGTCCAAATTCATTTGTAACTGTGCTTGTTGTGATGCAAGAGATTCAATCGTCTGTTTGGATCTGTCAAGCTCTGTTTCATTCAGTGACAAAGATTCCTGTAGTGCACCTAAAGTATCTTTGTCAGGTAAGCCATGTGCCACTCTAGTTACAGCTCTTGCCAAACCTTGAAGTTTCTGGACAACCTCCTTTTCTAGCTGCTCTATTTTTTCAGTCTCTTGTAACCGATTTTCTTCAAAAGTAGCCAAAAAGCTCTCAATTGTTTCCTCTCTTCTCCTCAGTTCCCTATACTTCTGATGACGCTCACTCTGACTCTCTTCAAGGTCCTAGAAGGAAATAAATCCCACAGAGTGAGTTCATGGTTAAAAATTGGGCATTAAATATTTAAGTATAATTACCTGATCCAACAAGTCGATTTCCTCTTGCCTACGCCTTGCTGTCTCTCTTAATTCAGTTAATTGTCGCTCCATACTAGCAGTTTCTGCATTATCCTCCTTGACATGTTGCAACAATGTCTCCCTCTCCTGGGCTGGAGAAGCACGTGTTTGCTCCTCTGCTACAAGCTGGTTTCTTCTACTTTCAGCTTCTGCTAAACGAGCATGCAGATGCACAGCTTCTTGTTTCACTCGAGACATAGAAAGTTGATCTTCCAGGGTGGCTTTCTTTGATGTCAAATTATCCAGTTTAGCTTGCAACTGATCCATAGCAGTTTGAAGTTGCTGGTTTTGTTCGCTAAGCTGTGAGTATTTTTGGCGCAATGGAGGATCCATTGCTTCTATCAATCCATCAGCCATTTGTCTTTCCTGCAAAATGCATTTTTTGAATTTTAATAAATATTGATAGGTGGGAGCTGTATTTACTCACAGGTATATATCTAAAACCTATCTTTTTTTTTGCACTATTTTGCAGAACTTTAGAACTTCATTACCTGTTGAATTTCTTTCTCCAGTTGGGTTATTTGGGCCTCTCTCTGACGTCTTTCTTCAAAGATCTGTTCAAGAGTAGCTTTACGTCTTTCATTGATATTTTTTAATTCTTTGGTTTCCAGTTCAACATCTTCCTTGGAGGTGTCAGTGCTTAATTTATCAACCACTAAATTCAAATCTGCCAATTTCCCTTGTAATTCTGAAAAGTGATATTCAACAGTATGCATGACAATGTTATTAAATATTTATCTTTTTTTGTAATAGGTCTTAAAATTTTTCAAATTTACCTGTCAACTCCTGAGCCATTTCCTTTGCTCTGCGATCATAGGTCAAATATGTTGACTGCTCTTTTCCCAAAGCTTCAAGCTCATTGTTCAGTTTCTGAATTTCAGCACCTATTTCTCTGGATTTCATCTGGATGAGGCCTTGGAAATAACGTTTATCTTGTACTTGTCGAGGCATTGGTCCTCTTGGTGCTGCTGATCTAAGACCCGAAAGTCCTTGCTGTGTGACAGGTCTGTCCAACACATTCATAGCCTGGAGACACCAGTCGAGTTTTAGATTTTATTAAAAATTATTGTATTTATCTAATTTTCTGTGACCTACTGTGGATGGTGGTCTGCCCATTGAGGAACCAGCTCTAGTTGGGGGTGGTTGGTACTGCATTGCAGATGTCAACCGACTTGCTGTTCCAGGGGGTATAGCACTGGGCATTCCCACTGACGAAGGAGGTCTTGCGGATGGAGGCCTATTCATTCTTCCCGAAGAAGTAGGAGGTCTAGATTGTTGAGTATATGGTCTTGATGTGCCAGCCTGTCAAGCAATTCTCATGAAAGTCATGACTTTATCTTTATAGTGGTCATCTCGAAAATTTCAAATATACACTTCTCGCACCCTCTTGATGATGGAGTTGTTACCTGAGACATTCCCCCGTCCTCTCTCCGCACGCGTGTCATCGGACGGTCCGACATGCCGTTCTCCATATCAAGTCTCAAGACGAAAAGCAAACTGTCAAGATCAGAACAAGTGTCTCCGTTAGACGGACGTAAGCCGCGGATCGAAACACCTTTCACTTCCCCACAGCGCTTATGTTTTGGCGCCGCTGGTTGCCATGGACACCAGGGAGGGAGGAGAAGAGGAGGGGGGGATCTGGACGTAGTTCCTCGAAGAGACCGCCAGGTGGCGCGGGAAGGTCCTTCCAGCCCTGCCCTGCCCTCACCAAAACCCGTTCCTGCGGCGGCGTTGCTAAGCGTTGCTAGGGACCGAGCACTCCCGACTCCCGCTCCCGCAAGCCAAACAAAAGCAAAGCAGCCGAACCGAGCCGAACAGCAACGCGCGCGCGCGCGCCGCGAGCGAAGCCAAGCGAAGCAGACCAACCGCCGAGCCGAGCCGAGCCGAACACGAGCAGGCAGGCACAACAGTTGCCCGGCCGCCGCGAGCCGAGCCGCGTTGTGTGTGTGCTTCGTCGTGCTCTGCGTGTTGGCCCGTCATCGTGCCGCTTTGACTCGAGCATTTTTGTATGCCCGCCCTTCGCGCGGCGCATCTTGTCGAGGAGAGCCTGCTTGTGCTCGCTCCCGCCCCGGCACGGCCCGTGCGCGTCCTGGATTTGGATTATCTCCGCCTGCAGCAGCAGCAGCAGCAGTACTTCCAGGCCATGAAGCTTCAGCCGCTGCAGGACCCGGCGGCCGGCTAAAGGCTCTTGAAGGCGGCCGACAGTGATCCCGCCCCGCCCCGCCCCGCGCAGTCCAAGTGCAGTGTTAGTGCGCGTGTGACAGAGAGGGTGCGCGGCGAGTGGCGAGTTTGCGAAGGAGGGTAGAAGACGGTCGTCCCACCATGGACGAGGATGACAGCGGCCCGATGGGCACCAAGTCCCCCATCAAGCGGCTCGGCTCGACCCGCAAGCAGATGTTCTTCAACAGTAAGTGTCGAGATTTCCGAAAGGTGTCGTGTTTTGAGTCATGAACCGGACGAAGTGGAGGGCGTTTAGTTTACGTACGAAAGCCTGTACCTGCGCCCTGGCGTTTGGGCCCCTGTGGGTGAAAGGGGCTCCCAGCCTGGAGCCGAGAGAGCAGGCCCTCGAGGCCAGGGCCAGTACCCCAACCCCCCTGAAATACGAGGCAGATTAACACGAATCCGCAAGTGTCAGATTATTTCCCTTTCTTGGACGATGCGGTGTCGGTCCAGCGGGCCGGGCGCTTGCGTCAGCGCAGGCAGGTGTACACACAGCCAGGTGGCTTATGGTAATGGAACAACTTCGGGACGAGACGTGTGTGCCTGGAGCTGGAGCCTGGACTGGAGGGTTGTCGTTGCCACCGCTGCCTGGAGAAAAGGAGAAAAAAAATTAGTTTTGGCTCCCCGAGTCGAGTCGCGCCGCCGGCTGACACCGAACCCCCCAGCCTGGAGGAGAGGACCCCCCACCCCACTCCAGCGGCAGAGGTGTTATTAGGCACCCGTGTAATGATTAGTTCCAGGCCGCAGGACGCACTCTGCTGGAGAGCAGCGGTGGCAGCAGCCGCCTCCAGCGGGGCGCGCAACGGAACATGTGTGGAATGGAACGGCACGGAACGGCTCAAGCATTTTGCAAGTGTTTTGCGCGAATCGCAACGGACTGCTGGAGTGGTGGAGAGGCATTCAGCGGGCGGGGGGCGGGCTGCTGCTCCAGGTCCAGGCAGGTCCACGACAACCCCCCCCCCCCCTACCTCCTCGCAGCGGCCCCCAGGCACTGCCCCTCCCCTTCCCCTTCCCCGGATTAAGACAAGCTCGAAGAAAAGACGTTGCTAATGAGCCGGCCGGCCTGGGCTCTTCTTTCACCGCTGTCACGTGAATTGGAAACTTTTCATTTCTGAGGGCAAATGCAAGCGGGCGCGCGCACCTGGCACAACTCGCCCCCCCTCCCCCCCCTCCCACCCCGCCTCGAAGCTTTTGTTTGTGGCAAATGTGTATGAGTGCTTATCTAATCGGCGCGGCGTATGTACGCGGTGCAGTGCAGCCGTCGCGCAGCGTTTTGTGCGGTTTGGCCGGGCCGGGCAGGCCGCCGTCTGGCCTCGGCGACCGAGGTGAAGTCTTGTTCGGCCTGCAGGGAGTGCAGGAGGGGAGGGGGCGCCCTCGGCACCTGCTGCCAACTGCCGTGACACGGCGGGGTGGCGTGGCGTGGCGTGGCGTGCTTAGCCGGAATCCATCAGTCGTACGGGTTGGGGTGGGGTCCCTCTGGATCCTCATGGAGGGAGCCTCGCCCCTCTACTACCGCCGCGTCACCGGCTGCACTCGCACCCCTACGTCTACGTCCTGATCCTGATATGCATCACCCCCGTCATCCTGAGCGCACCCCGCCCTGTGGCCGCGCCACTTCAGGAGCACCATTCTCTAGTAGTCAGGCGCGTATTGGGGGGGCGGGGGGGCGGAACCCCTGTATGTAGGCAACCTGAAGGGCACCGCCGCCCCTGTCGGTCGGACCTTAATACGCCCCTGCTAGTAGTAGTACCCTAATAGATTACGACGGAGGTGAGCAGCCGGACCGGGTAGGGTGGGAAGGAGGTGGAACTGGTGGAACTCTCGTGGAGCACGGAGAGGAAGGGGTGCGGGACGTGTTCCCGGTGTAGTACACTCATTCAGAACAGCGCTCTCCTCGCTCTGTCTCTCTCGCACCTAATGCGGCGCTCCCCATGGGTGCAAGAGAGAGAGAGAGAGGGGGCGAGGAGAACGCTGTTGTGAATTAGTCTTATGCAGGCCGCACGGTGGATATGTCTCTCCACGTGCGAGCTTGGGCTGCCGATGCCGAAGGGGGTATATCAGAGCGGGGCTGCTCTTCGGTTTGGAGGTCTGCTCGCGAGTCGAGTCACTTGTCTTGGCTCACAGCCTCTCGCGCGGTGAGAAAGTGTGGTCGTCATTCGCTCCAGCTCCAGCTCCAGCCGGCTCAAGGATACGGTGCAAAGCAGCTGCTCTTGTCGCCTGCGCGTAGGCTTTCGAGCTGTTCCGCCAATCGCGGCCAATCGCAAAAAAAAAAAAAATCTTTGGACTGTGAGCTGCAGTGACAAAGGCGCCTCCACAACGAATACCACGAGGAAAGTGGCTTCATGCAGTCGAATTTAGCACCTTTCGTGTTGGTGGGGATAATTTTTAGTGCCGCACATAGACAGTAAAAATTCTTAGCACGTCCTAATAGCGGAGGTGCTAAAACCGCTGGCTGTGCCGGGCCCGGCTCCTGGCCCCGGCCCGGCCGGTCACACGAATATACTTTTTCCCTGGAGGCGTCTTATTCTCACGGGCGCAAGCGTGTCAGTGCAAGTAGTGCGCAGTGCGCTCCGCTAGATCATTTTGAGCAAGTGTTTTTTCTTCTCCTTTTTTTCCCGCCGCGGTCGTGAGTGGGAGGGCGTCGCGACGGCGGCGGCGTCCTCTGTTTTACTGCTGCTGCGCGGGGCGGGGCGGGGCGGGTGGCTGTCAGCTGAGTCAGCTCAGGACGGCAGGATACTGTCGAGCCGCGGCGCGGCACGCCGGCCGGAAGCTGCTGTCGCTTGGGCCCCTGGCACCTGGCCTGGCACCGGCACCGGCACCTCCTCACGGCCAGTTTGATTATATATATCGACAGGGGCCGGGCCGGGCCGGGCCGATAACGCACCGCAGGCCGCAGGCCGCAGGTGCTGATGAAGGGCGTGTTTAGCCCCCGTCGTGCTCCTGCTGTTCCTGCTGTTCCTGCTGCCGTGCTGCTTCTGCTGTTCTTGCTGTTCCTGCTGCTCCCTCTGCCGCCCTTGCTGCCGCTGCACGCCCTGCTGATCCTGCCTTAAAAGAATCATTGTACGGACCCTCCTTAATGTTAATTTAAAAAAAAATCAAAAACGTCATTTAAAAAAAATAAAAAAATAACCAGAAAAATCTGAAAAATCGAGCACAAATAAACAAAAGACTGAAATCAAATGATATAAGTCAGAAATGATAGAAAAAAAACATCAACTCTTTTTAAGAAGTGAGGGAAATTTCCATTATCCTCTTGACAAATCAAAAAAGAAGTCAAACCAAATTTAAAAAAATCAAATCTTTAAAAGGCAATATAAAAAGCACTGTACACATTTTGTACGAGTGACCTCCTCTCGGTTGCTGTTGCTGCTTGCTGCTGAGTCAGTTTGGCGAGAGAGGAACTGACCGAAAGTTCCTAATCTGGTTAGGACAGCTCGTCCCGCCCCCGCCCCGCCGCCTCGCGCCTCGTCACTCCCTCACTGCCATGCTGCGCCCTCATCCACTGCAGCTAATTATTCCAACCCCTTTTATTTTTGAAATTTTATTTTTCCCCTCTGACAAGAGGCTCGTGTGCGCGGAGCCAACATCTGTCCTGCATCCTGCTGCGGCCTGCCGAAGAGCGCTCTCCTCGCTCTGTCGCTCTCGCACCTACATGGCGAAGCCCACGAGTGCGAGAGAGACAGGAAAGCGCTCTTCGGAACAAGTCGGCTGCTGCGGGCCGGTCAGGGGGCTGGCTGCGCTGGCTGCCTGCCGCCACAACCTTTTTGTTTGACGGCGTGTCTGTTGGCGAAGCAGCAGCAGCGGGCTGGAGCCGCTGGAGCCGCTGGAGCTGGAGCCACCTGGACCTGGACCCGTACGGGGCGTATATGTACCCGGATCGGGTGTTTATAGTCTGCGGCAGGATTGCGGACCTGCCGCGCTGGGCTGGTGCCGGCCCGCTCCCCTCCAGTGCGGAGTAGAGGGGCCGAGGCGGCTGGAGCGGGCCCCGGGCCCCCTCCCCTCCAGCTCCAGCACCGGCTCCAGCACCGGCTGGCTCCAGGTGACTGCAGCAGGGTGGCTGGCTGCACGATGGTATCTGCCCTGCCCCTACCCCGCCGTACGGTGCCTAGTGTTCGATGGCGCGGCTAGATATGTGCCTGCACGCTGCACGCCACGCTCCCGGAAAAGAGCTCTCTGCTCTGCCGTGCTCGGTGCAGCACTGCATGCGCCCCGCCCCGATGCATATGGATGGGTGGATTGACCCCGCGCCGCGGGGCGGCCGGTGCTACTTGTCCGGTTGGGATAGTGAGTGTAAGAGACATGCGCTGAGCGCCCCGTCCGACCCCAACGTCCTGAAGGGGAAACAATTTGGAATTTTTGTGTATACAAATTTGGTGAACTTTGGTAATTTTTAATTTTTTTTTGCAATGTTTTGCTTGAATATTTTATTCCTTTTTTTTTAATTTTATTCTTTTCCTTAAGTTTCCAGAATTTCTCTGAATTTATATTTTGTTAAGTTTTCTGGATTATTTTTCTGAATTTTTCTGAGCTGCGAGGTGTACAAAACTTTCTGAGCAGTTTCCGGCCCCCGCCCCGCACAGTTCTCGGCAGGGATGTCTGATTCACCACCAACCCTCCTTTGGCTTCACTTCTACCCACCCGCCCCCGCCCCGCCCCGCCGCACGGCGCACTCCCTCTCGACGCTACGCCCCGCCACGCCGCGAGCCGCAATACGCGCCCATGTATTGTTTCCTGCCGCCTGATTGTTTTATTTTTCTTTGAGGGGAGGAGACTGAAGGGAGTGGGGGCGTCTGCCGAGCTCAGGGAGCAGCAGCAGCAGCGGGACAGGGCGGCTGGCTGTCTTCGTCCTTTTTTATGCGTCCCCCCCCCCTCTCTCTCTTTCCTCGATCTTTAGACGTTTCATTGCCTCGTTTTGAGTAATGGAAAGTCACCTCGACAATGGGAGCGCGACACTGGGGGTGGGGTAATGAGAGCAGTACGGGCTGGTGGGGTCGGGTGGGGTGCTGGAGCCCCCCTCCCCCCCCCCCTCCCCGCCCGACGCGACGGGGTGAGAGGAGAGCGGAAAACTGCTCGTGTTTTGCCCGTCTCTCTCTCTTGATGGCTTCTTACTCTCTTTCTCGCTCGCTCGCTCGCTCCCTTTCTTTTATCCTTGGAGGGGTTTGTTTATTTTTACCCGCACCACGAGTGTGAAGAAGGCATGGGGCCCCGAAGAGGGGTCGGGGTATGACTGAGGGGCGGGGCGGGGCGGGGCGGGGCGGGGCGGGGCGGGGCGGGGCTCAGCTCGCAGCGCTGGCTCCGCGAGTGAAAGTGGTCCAGTCCAGGCCGCGCTGGCTTGGCTTGCGACCCCCGCCCCGCCGAGCCACGCGCCTCGTTTTGATGCCCACCTCACCCCGCCACGCCCTTTGGATAGCCACCCCCCCCTCCCCCTCTCTCCTTCCTCCCCCTATGCTGAATCTCGAGTCATTTTCAGATCTTATGGCAGAGAGTTCAAATTCCTCCCGTGGCCTCTCTGTCTTCCATCCACCCGCCGCCAGTTGCGAAGAGAAGAAGAAAAATATTAAAATAAAAATATTCGGGAAGGCGTGGTGATGGGGCGGGGTTTGGGGCTCCGCGTGGCACGTGTTGCGTATGCTAGGGTCTCCCCCTCCGCTCAGCCCCGCCGGCGCCACCCTTTAGGGGCCCTCAGACAGAGTGGAGGGGACCGGCTCGTTCAAGGAAAACAAGACGGGATGAAGAAGGGAGATGAGATGGGGGAGGAGTAAACCTCGCGAGTCGCCTCGCTCGCTTGCGGGGCTCGTCGGCGTCGGCTGCATTGCGATGGTTTGTGTCGCGCCGGGTCATAGAGAGAGAGAGAGAGAGGGGGGGGGGGGTAGGCAGCAGTCGTCTTCTCCCCCAGCAGCGCGCCCAGCCCAGCCCGCCTCGTCCGCTCCACGGTTGGCCTTGCTCGGCGGGGCGCGGCGCGGGGCGGCGCGGGCTGCGGGCGCTCCAACCTACCCTCCTCCCTCTCCACTACAGGCAGGCCCTGCTGCTGCTCGTCTCATTCTCTCTCTCTCTCTTTCCCTCCCTCTCTATCATGTCCCTCCTCTCTCGCCGCGCTGCGCAATTGCAATAAACATCCCCGGTCACCGCTCACTCCCTACCCGCTGCCGCCGGCGCTTTTCAGACTCGCGGAATACAAAGCGGCCCCGGGCCGGGCCGGGCCCCTGACAAACACCACGCTGAGGCACTGCATGTGGTGCGTGGGCGGGGCATGCCGTCACTCGCCTGGGCGCTGCCGAGCGATTCCAAAGATCGCTGTCCTCGTCGCACTCATGGAGCACTACCATGGGCATCACTGTAGGTGCGACAAGGACGGAGGGATGAGAGCGATCTTCTGATTCAGTCGGCTGGGCGACCGGCCGCGGCCGGCGCGGGAGTGTAGACCACGTTTGCCTATGGCGGGTAGGGGCGCGCTTGCAAGCGTGGAAATATTTTTGTACCCATAGGTATGTGCCTGTGGGCCAATTGTCGTATGGGGAAGCGTATACCCGTGGGTAGGTAAAGCGCTGTGTGTATAGGAATTTTTCCTGTGGTCACATATTTCGCAGTCAAACCCGCGACCATTCTGTTACTTAACTTGCCGTATAACTCTGCCAAGCTGCTCTAGGCAACTATGTTGTTCAGGCCCTGAGTTCCAAGCTAACCTAAGCCCTTCTGACCTTTTCCGGGCGAAGTACCCATAGACGACGCATGCGTGAGGGGGAAGCAACTCAAAATTTATTGTTCACCTCGTATTTTTAAAAAAATGCATAGAAATTCGAAGAAATTTTTTAAAGAAAGGGAAACCCTGAAATTTAGGCAAAAATTCAAACAATAATGAAGAATTATTGGTTTAAGAATTAAGTTTCGAAAAATTCACAAAAATTCACAAAGTATGTACACCAAAATTCTGAGTTGTTTCCCCCTCGCGCATGCGCAACGCGCATGGCCGTATGCAGGATTTCTCCCTGAGCAGGCAGTCTGTGGGCTTGACCATTATCGAGTGCCTATGTGGGCATATTACCCCAGTACCTCTGCTTTTAGGAGGGCCCATTCCTGTGGGCACCATGGTTGCTTTTTTACCCCGGGACATGCACCAGTTGCATCGAGTGCCTATGTGGGCATATTACCCCAGTACCTCTGCTTTTAGGAGGGCCCATTCCTGTGGTCACCATGGTTGCTTTTTTACCCCGGGACATGCACCAGTTGCATCGCGGTTGTTGTTGCTGGTAGGAGGGCGGTGGAAATTCAGAGGGCCGGGGCGGGGCGGGGCAGAGCGGGGCGGGCCGATGACTCAGGCTCCGCCCCACGCCACACAAAGGCGCTCGCTTCTGTCCTCTTGTCTCCCGCAGCCTCGCCTCGCAGTTTGTATATACATGTGGCGCGGACCATTTCGCGGTGGCGCCTTCCTCCGCCTCCTTTTCCTCCTCTTCCTCCTCCTTAGTCCTTTTCCTGCGCCGCTCGCCCCGAAATACATACACACACTCGCGGGGCCGCGAGTTGCGCGGGCTCCAATTGGAGTGCTGCTGCTGGTGCTGCTGCTGGTGCTGCTGCTGCTGCTGCTGCTGCTGCTGCTGCTGCTGCCTGCTGCGTCGCGGCGCTCGGCCGGAAGCCGTGGAATGGCGCGTCGCGACGGCGGCAGCGTGGCGTCGCTCCCGGTGCCCCTCCCCCGCCCCGGCAGTGCGCGCGCCGCCAGCTGTCTTATTATGGTCGCGCTGAATCTTTCATATGCCGCTGACGGCGGCGTCGCGATGAAAGCGATATTATTTTCATTTTCGCGCGGAGCCGCAGGCAGGGCCTCTTGCCGCGGCCCGCCCGCGGGTGGTGGGCGCGGTGGAGACGGCCCGGCTCGGCTCGGCTGAGCGCCGGATATTAAGGAGGCAAGCCAGCACAGCGCTGCTGCGCTCTTTTCCCGTCCGCAGAAACCGGCAGAAAACGGGTTTTGGTCGGAGTGGTGCCCTGCGGGGCCTACGGGCCTGCTGGCCGGCGCGGCGCGTTTAGTACTGTGTCCTCTCTCTCTCTCTCTCTCTCTCTCTCTCTCTCTCTCTCTCTCTCTCTCTCTCTCTCTCTCTCTCTCTCTCTCTCTCTCTCTCTCTCTCTCTCTCTCTCTCTCTCTCTCTCTCGCTCCTCAGGGCCGTGCCCCAAGAGTGAGACGAGGACAGAGAGCCACAACCACTGCTGTGCTGGCCAGGCTTGGTTCGGCTGCGGGACTGGTGAGATAGGCCCCTGCCCTGCCCGGCCCGGCCCAGCCCGGCCGGTGATGTCAGACCTGTTTGTTTGCCTGGAAGTGCGCGGTGCGGTGCGAGTCTCTTGCAGCTGGTAATTGTCCTGCCGTGTGAGTCGCGGACCGGATATAGACCAGCAGCAGAGCAGCAGCAGTCTCCTCCTCGCACCGGACCTGACAGTCTTTGGTCGGGCATCGGAACGGGAAAAAAATGGTTTTTCTTATGGAAAAAAATGAATTGTATCGCCTTAGATTTTCCAAAATATCTTGGAAAGGTGCACGAAAAAAAAAGATACAAAAAACGCTCAGATAAAATTAGATTTAAAAATTAGCACTACGGCTAAACACTTCAACCCGCGAAAAAGTAAATTGCAGGATAGCTAGAAAATTAGCAACGTAGCCTAAAAATTAGCTCTGTAGCTTAAAAATTAGCTAATAGCTGAATAATTAGTACACTTGCTAAAAATTTTGCCCGGACGCGAATTTTTTTTTAGTGTTGAGGTTATTTTTTTTTTAAATTTTTTTGACTGTAGTAACTGATGGTAACTGACTTGTGTGTGTGTGTGTGGAATGTTTTCTGTCATGTTTCTTTTGTGACCGCACAAAGTAAAATTTAGGACTTCGACACTCTGGCTGTGGCGCCTTGGTGAGGCGGTTGGGGAAAGGGTCTACTATTCCTTTATTCGTCCTGAGTCATTCGGTCGGGCTAGCCAGAGCCGCCACGCAGAGGCGCATCGCGCCGGTGAGTCAGTGGGGAGGGGCTCAATCACCCAATACACCTCATCTGTGTGCGTGTCATGTCGTAAAACCCCACGATGTTGATGGCGAAGGGCCCAGCGCAGCGCGGCATGCGGGCGCAGGACAGGACCTACTCCCCTCCCGGTGTAGAAAGTTCTCATCCTCAGAAGGCCGCACGAGACCTTCTTCGGCTTGTCGGCGTTCTGTCGAGAGTGTATATATGTAACAACCTCGACCCCCCCTTCCCCCCTCCAATCCCGTGCGGGTCAGATTCAGTGTGACGCGACGTGCTCTGTACGGCGCGGGCAGTAATAAAAATGAGAGGTGTCTGTCCGGGGTGGCCGTGGCCATCATCAGCCGCACTCACAAAGTGTTCTTGCCCCACTAGAAATGTAGGCTTAAAATATGCACAATACGTTTTCTTTCTTTATTACTGCCGCCAATATTTAAATTGCCTGAACCAAATTAGTTAAAATGAGAAGAATATTTCTTATTTTAAAGTACCTTTTATCGGTTCAATCAAAATTTTTATCGGCCGAAGCAAAAAGTAGTATATTGTCCACATTTTAAGCCTACTTTTCTTAGGTCAAGATTTTTATTTTTTTTTAATTTTTTTTATGTGAGTGCAGGCCGAGGAAAACGCAACGGTAAAAATATTGTATATACGCGCGTGTATAGGGTATATGGGTTAGGTTTTACGGGCGCACGGCGGCAGCTCATCGAGACGCACTGCACACGGCAGCAGCGCTGCAACATTGTCGTGAGGACGGGCTGTGCACTGTGCAGCGCCCTGCACGGTAAAAACGATGTCTCATTTTTTGAGGAAAAAGGGAAAACTTTGAGGACCCTGGATACTTTGAGAAAAACTCCTTAGATTTTGAGGAAGTCTCCTCAAAATTTGTGGAGATTTCCCTTATTTTTCGAGGAACCTTCCTTAAAATCTGAGGCGTTTCCCTTAAATTACGGAAAGTTCCTCAAAGATTTCCCTTTTTCCTCAAAAAATCAGACATTGCATTTACCGTGTGCTGAGACGACCTGAGCTGCGTGTCGCACCGCTCCTGTTACGACCGCTGCTTCAATCTGGAAAACGCAACAGTCATATTTCTCTCTCCTTTTTTGAGCGACGTCTTACTATATCGACGCCCAGTAAGCGCTGTTAGCGAAGACGACTGAGAACGAGTCAAATATGCTAAATTGATACGATTTTTATGCTATCACTGTACGATCACTGCACTCTCGGAACAAAAATTTCCCATGCACCTTTAAAAGTTAAATGTGAACTGCTAAAATTTTGAGCTGTACAACAAACAATTTAGTTGTACCACCAAAAATTTAGCTAATGATAGGATAGCGTTGTTAGCAATGTTACTAAATTTTAGCTATGTATTCATAGCTCTACTCTCTAAATCTTGTACCCAACAATTTTTTCGTTCAAGTACAAAGAATTCTGAGCTACTGCAACATACATGGAATTTCTTTGTATGACAAACATTTTTGTTTGTTTTACAAACATTTTTCCTTTGTATTTCAAATAAAAATTTGGCTTTGCATCACGGTTGCACAGAATTCTTTGTCAGAATTTATTGAGAGTGCAAATGTTAGTTATCTATGTACAATTTTTTTTCCTCTCTTCGTGTACACGATATACGATCGCCAACGCTACATACGATCGCTGCTACCGCAGTCACTACGACCGCTCCGTCTCTTCTACCACTACTCTCACTATACGTCACTACTACGCTACTATACACACGAGTGCGCTGCTCCAGTTCTCGCCGCCGTAGTGCCGGTCGGAATTAGCATTGCAATGTCCCGGCCGGCCTGCGGCTGGTGGTAGTGTAGTGCAGCGGAGACACGCTTCATACGGCTGTGTGCGCGCACTCACACGCACGAGAGCGCACGCACTGGCAATACTCGGTCGGAAATAAGTCTAAGAATTAACGTCGGACTTTCGTTTGTGCTTGTGACGAGGGGTCTTCAAGTGCCTTATTTAGCCATGCACGGAAGAATATTGGTATTATTGGTAATTTCAGAGCATACACGCTAAATGTCTATGGACTTTTTTGTGGACAAGTTGGACATATATTTGAGCGTTTCCAGGCTGGTGACAAATTTGTTGACGATTATCGACAAATTTGTCCATAATGTTTAACAAATTGTAGACAGCTGGACACAAATAAAATTTGTCCATAAGTTTGGTAACGCACAGAAATATGGACAGCCTGTCTGCAAAATTGCGTCCAAAATGTACGCAGAAAAGTCCATAGAGGTTTTTTTGTTGACAGCTATGAACAAATTTGTCTCTAGCTGTTCACAAAATTGTAGACCATCTTATTGGTAACAATGTGTTTGTCACTGAAACTGTGGACAAAAAAGTCCACAGTAAAAGTCCATAGACATTTAGAGTGTATATCACGTGTGTTGACATAGTAAATCAAATATGTGTATTATCAGATATGTGTCCTTTAGGTAATATTGAAGGCATTACCTCCCTGTGCACGGTGCCGTTTGCGGCCCCTCCGGTCACACGTGTGGGTCTCTCGCGTGTCGCGAGATATCGTCTCTCGTTACAATATTTCTGCTCTGGGTGAATTATCTGAACTCCAACTTGTCGGAGCATGAAGACCGAGAGGGACGGTGCCTCGTGGCGTGACGTGACGGTGATTGCGGTTGCGATTCAAGATGAAAAGGGGGGGGGGGGGGGCGTGGAGAGCGTTCCCGTGTCGGGCTGATAACCGCCCGAGGTGCAGTGCGGGGCGGGGCGGGGCGGGCAGGGGCAGGGCGCCTCAGGTGCGCTGCACCGCCGCGACAGCTCGCGGGGCGTGGCGGGGCGGGGCGAGCGAACACATTACCCTTGCGGATTGGAAGATGTAAAATTATTCGAAACCGGCGAGCAGCACTACGGTGGAAAGCCATACTTGCTTTGCTGGTTTTCATTCGTACCCGCGAGTGTTTCGGAGAGCGCGTACTAAAAGAGCGTTGCGGGTCAGGTCCAGGGGCGGATATAGGGGGGGTGGGCTAAGGGGTTTTTGCCTTCCTCTCCTTCCCCCCTCCCCCTCTATAGGGTCTTAACAAACCACCCAAAGGGTAGGCAACATGAGTTACAATCATAGCCTGAATGTAGGCAAAAAGCACGGCTTTGCCCCACCCATAGCAGTCGGCTACACTGTACACTCTAAATGTCTATGGACTTTTACTGTGGACTTTTTTGTCCACAGTTTCAGTGACAAAGACATTGTTACCAATAAGATGGTCTACAATTTTGTGAACAGCTAGAGACAAATTTGTTCATAGCTGTCAACAAAAAAAACTCTATGGACTTTTCTGCGTACATTTTGGACGCAATTTTGCAGACAGGCTGTCCATATTTCTGTGCGTTACCAAACTTATGGACAAATTTTATTTGTGTCCAGCTGTCTACAATTTGTTAAACATTATGGACAAATTTGTCGCTAATCGTCAACAAATTTGTCACCAGCCTGGAAACGCTCAAATATATGTCCAACTTGTCCACAAAAAAGTCCATAGACATTTAGTGTGTAAAATATAGTTGTCAGGAGACGAGAAGTTGCGCGACGAGCACGTTGTTCTCGAGCAAAGGAGTTGTTTTTAGTATTACACTTAAAAACATCCAAATGTTCTTACCATATAGCCCCATACAAGAAACTGATGTGTATGGATCGGTATGGATGTGTTGTAAAGTGACAACGAAACTGTTGTTAACTTTTTAACTAACACATTTTGTCGTAGAATAGCGAAGTTTGTAACTAATCACCTTTCTGCACAGTAACAAGACAGAAACACTTTTTTGGAATGAAAGAAATTTTTTGAACTCTTGACCTGTGACAAAAAGTTTGTTTGTAAACAACATAAGTTGTTTAAAAAGTTAACAACACTTTTGCTGTTAATCAACAACAAATTTTTTTATAGTGTAGTTGTCCGTCTATACACTGTGAAAAATATCTTTGTAGATTTACGATAAATTTTGTAAATCGTGATTTACGAAATATGTTGTAAATTTACGACGGACCTTTTTTGCTCGTGAATGAATTTCAAACCGATATGTAGTGCTTGTAATTTTACGATTTGCAATTGTAAATTTACAACTGAACTTCGTGGAAAATTTTCCCGTAAACTTACGACTATTTTTCACAGTGTACCCAAGGGCCCATCATGGTGCCTTACGGCGGCGGCGGCGCGGGAGCGGTAGGCAAACCCGCCTACTGCTGCGTGACGTGACAGCTCCCCTGAAAAATACTTTTTAAATCTTATGAATGTACACAATGTAGACAATACTTGATGGCAGGAGAAGTCTTTATCGTGCACCTCGTCGAAAGCCGAGGGAAAAATAAAGGGGTGTCTAAATGCACTACATCGCTGCCACACGCACCCTCCCCTCCTCCACACGCCCAAATGAAAGAGGCCGATGCCCAATACACCAGCAGAACCATTCCTCAACAGACCGGCCGGTTCGCCCCGTCGACGGTTACGCCCCGGAACCCCTCTCCCCTCCTCCCATCCCCAGGGGCGGCTCACATGTGGCGCACATGTGAGGGGAGGGACCTAACCGACGGCAGAGCTGCGCGGGCTGGAGGACAAGGAGGGCGGTGGCACGGCCGTGCACGACACAACTTTGAATCGTAGTGAATAGATTTTGTAAATTGTCGGTAATTTTTGAAAATTTGTTATTTATTCTGAAATTTTATTCATTGTTTTTGATTTTTTGCTTGAAATTTGCCTTAATTTTTGTAAATTTTTTTAAATTGGTCTGAATTTCTTTGAATTTTCCTGAATTTGTCTGAATGACGAAGTGTCCGAAAATTTCACCCTCAGTTTTGCATGAAACCAATCGCGCACCGCACCGCGCTCGCGCGCGCGCGCATGTTCAAACGCATAATTACAGGACCAAGTTGAAGTTTAAGCGCTGCTCTAGCGTCACGGGTCACGGGGTAGAGCACCGGCTCCACCCCGTCATACACGCCACGGGGTCCGCTGTCCCTGGAGTGGAGTGTGGCGGGGCGGGGCGGGGCGGGGCGGGGCGGGGTGGTTCAGACACCAGCGCTTCTCGTCACGGCCTTCCAACATTTTTTACTGCACCACGCAGAGCCGGGGCGTTGCGTTGGGACCCTAGGGGCAGGCTGGGGCGACAGGGCACACGATGTGTCGTGGCGGGGTGGGGCGTCGTGAGGCCACAGACAAAGGACGCAGCACACGCCCTACACGCACCAGCCCCCTCCCGGGCCTGCCCTATGACCCCTCTGTGGCTGCAGCAGCGGGGCGGGGCCGGGCCCCCTTATGACCCCACTGCTCCGCCCCGCCCTGCCCCGCCGCGCCCTGCCTAGCCCTGCCCCGCCCTAGGATCTCCGGGACAATGGTTGGTGGGAGATGCACTCGACGCTTCTGTTTTGTCGAACCCACTGCGCTACCGCCCCGCTGCTATGCGCTCCACGTGTCACGTTGCAGATCGCAGGCTCGGTTCTGCCATACAACCAGTTTGGCCAGGGAGGAATTCACTTCCGTAAAACGCTGTACACCTGATCCATGTGTGACGTGGTAATACCCGTAATGTAGTACCGGAAAACACAAAAATGTACCCGTAATCAACCAAATCTTGTGTGTAATACCGTGTGATACAAGATTTTTCGATGTACATTCCACCTCGGTTATCGTTATCGACCAAGACCAAGTATCTGCTCGATACATCGCGTCTCGGAAATATCGTGATGCGCCAACGATCTTATATCAAAATTTAATCGAGGAACAGTGTACGCATGACTGGAAATAGCCGCCGTACCGCGATCCATCGTCGAACAACCTCGATATTGAGAGCACGCTAAATGTATTTGTATGTTTTTGTGCAAACGTTTTTTACAAAGTTGTGCGTACGTTTCGATTCGCACAAATTCGTGCGCAAATATGAACGAATTTGTGCATATGTTTGTACAAAAACATGCACTCCTTCGCACAAATTTGTGCGAATCGAAACGCATGCACAACTATGTACAAACGTTAGCACAAAAACATACAAATACTATAGAACACTCGCGGGTGCCGGGCGCAAGTATGTGATGGCGTGAGTTCCCCTCGGCTCCGCCCCTGATGGCCGATTAGATCATTTATTTATACGTTTTAACTTGGCCCGGACCGCGGGCATAGTCGCGTTGTCGTGCCCCCGCAGCCTTTGGCCTATCCCATCCCGTTCGTTAGGGAGGAGAAACTGCGCCTGGCGTGGCGTGGCGTGGCGTTTTAACGAGGGAAGGAGCCCTGCCGTGCCCTGCTGGCCTGGCCTCCCCTCGCGTCGTATGGGGGAGCCCCATCCCGCCCCACTGTGCGGCTGCTGGCTGTTCCGGCCTGCAGTGCATGAGGCCCGGCCCGGCCCGGCCCGATAGCGATTGGACCGGCCTCTATCGTGTAGAGAAGGGGGCTCTCGCTCGCTCTGTCTCTCTCGCTCTCGTTGAAAGTCCTGCTGGAACGCGCCGCACCGCGCGTCGCGCTCGCCGACGTGGACCGACATGCAGCCTCCGTCCTTATCTTTGGCCAGACCGAGCGGGAGAGTACTTTGAAATTTCTGTACACCTCGCGTAATTCAGAGAAATTCCGGAAAATTTCAGAAAATTTATAAATAAAAACAGCAATTTAAAAAAAAATCACAAATATTGAAACAAAAAATTAATTACAAATTTAGGTTAAAAGAGCAAAACATTTGAAGAAAATTATAAAAATTATAAAAATTCCAGGAAACTCACAAAATTTGCACACCGAAATTCACACCCCCAGACCCAGACTCACTGCAGTGCGCTCGCAGTGCGACGATGGGTGCACACTAAATGGCTATGGACTTTTTTGTGGACAAATTGGAAACATAATTGAGCGTTTCCAAGCTGGTGACAAATTTGTTGACAATTATCGACAACTTGTCCATAATATTAGACAAATTGTGCACAGTTGGACACAAATAAAATTTGTCCATAGGTTTGGTAACGCACAGAAATATGGACAGCCTGTCTGCAAAATTGCGTCTAATCTGTCCGCAAAAAAGTCCGTAGGACAATTTTGTTGACAGCTACGAACATATTTGTCTATAGCTGTTCACAAAATTGTAGACCATGTTATTGGTAACAATGGACTTGTCACTAAAACTGCGGACAAAAAAGTCCACACAAAAAGTCCATAGACTTTTAGAGTGTGGTGTGGAGCTGTAGACTGTCGTGCGCGTTCGTGCTGTTCGAGGTGCTGCGCTGCCGGTGCTCGGGAATTTGCGCACAGGGTGTTTCAGGGAAGGCGCGGGGGGGGGGCTGTGGCGCCGTACGGCCAGAGCGAGAAGGCAAACCCGCCCGCACATGCGTCCTCTATGAAACATCTTGTACACCGAAAATTTGTACGTTCATTGATGTGGACATCGATGAAATAACATGAGTGCATTTTAAGCAGAGCATATCTCAGTACCGGTGAAAAATTTGTTCATGTGGCTTACATATTATTAATTTTCTATAAAGTAACGTGCTGTTTCAATTTAAAATGGGTGAATAATGCTGAACATAGAACTGATTACGATGAGCTTTTACACTAAACATACCAAGTTATTGAACCCGGGTGGGGGCGGTCAGGGGCGGACTAGCCGCTCCTGATCGTGGTGGCATGTCTCCTCGCGATCCCCACCTGGGGGAGAGTTAGGACAGGGGCTGACCAGGGTTTCATGCATGGCAGTGCACTGCACCTTTCTCTCCGCTAGACACCAAACGCGTAGGTCCGGGCGGGCCCGTTAGCTTTCTTCCGCGTCTGTCGACTCTGCACTGGTAAAACAAATGTAGAATATTGCACACCAATTGGCGTGCTTTTCAAATGTGCAAACTTTGCACACTTCCTGGTGTCGAGCAAAACTAGACATCACGAAGTGTGCAAACTTTGCACACTTGTCAAACGTCTAAACTTTGCACACCACGTAGTGTGCAACATTTCGACACTTGGTATACCTTTTGCTATCCTATGATTAAGAATTTTCCACAACCAAGTGTGCAAACTTTGCACACTTGCCAAACGTCTAAACTTTGCACACCACGTAGTGTGCAATATGTTTAAACACCATGAAATGCGCAAAGTGCCAGGAAGCACACTTTAAGTGTGCACTATTGCACATTTGTTTTACCAGTGTGCTTCCTTCTGCTTCTTGCTGCACGTCCCTTTGTGAAGATAGAAGACTGCACGCACTGACCTTGGGGCACAAGCGCCCCTTGGTGCCTGACTGGGCGCTTCATCTGGGGCGCCTGGGATGACGGGATGTGAGTGCTGAAGAGGACTGGTCGAGGTCGCAGCGGTCCGTCTGACGGTGTTGTCGGGGGGCTAGGCGGGGTTCGGCTGGGTGCGCCCGTGTGCGGCGGGTTTGTGTCTCCGCCTCCCCCCTAGGCAACACCTGCACACGCGTACGTGCGGTTTGCCTGGTGGGCGGGCGGGGATGCCGCACGCGGCGCGCGGGCGTAGTTGGCCGAGTTTTGCCTGGCTTTTCTGGTGGCACTGCCGTTGGCGCCTGGCTGGGGGTCTCCTCTGGGGCGCCCGGGATGACGGGATAGGGGCGGCGAGGCTGGAGCCCGCGGTCTCGGGACCACTGGCCTGCCGCCCCTGCACTGGGGGCACAGGTGTGCGGGTGTCGTACGCTTGGGTGTGTGCGAGTGCCCATTCGTGTGCTTGGGGGCGTCGGTGTGTGCTTTGTTCCTGGAACTTCACACACTTGGCCTCTGGGTGCGTGCGTGGGCATTCGCGCGCCTAAGAGTGTGTGCCATTCGCGCGCTTTGGTTTCCAGCGTAGCCCGGCCGTGGCGTCCCCGCCTGGACGACCCTCTCCGGGGCGTCGCCCGGTGGGCCTGCGACCAGCGTGCGACCGCTGGCCTGGCCGGGCCGGGGTCGCTGAAGGGATGTCTCCATGCCACGCTTCTTCAGTTCCCTGGTTTCTCGGCTGCCGTGTTCTTGTATCCTTTGCTGCCTGCCTAGCTCAGTAGCCTGTTGCTGTACGTTGCAGTTTTTGCCTGTTTTGCCCTGCCTTGCACTTCTTTACACCCCGTCCGCCCCTATACCACGGCCCTTGGTCGCCGCGCGCCCAGCGCGGGGGCGACCTCCTCTAGGGATGTGCGACTTCCGCGGTTCCGACATGGGGGAGGTGGCCTCTCGACTAATTCTACTTCTCTTCTAGATTTGGGTCTAAGGGTTGCCGACGCCAGCGGCCTGCGTTGCCTTGCGCGTAAGCCGTTAGACAAATAATACTGGAGCGAGTCTACGACTCTGCCATTAGACTCCCATAATAATAATAATAATAATAATAATAATAATAACATACCAAGTTATTGAACCCTCGGTTGCGGCAGTGTCGGTGACGGAGAGTGGGCGGGGCGGGGTCCTTGCACACAGCACAGGACAGGGGCTGTGCAGTGCAATGCTGGATTCCCCACACCTCCCTCTGCCCTGTCTCCTTTTCTTTTTTATTGGACCGCGTGAGTCGGCCTGTGGTTTTATTGGCTGTGTCGGCGTCGGCCCTCCTTTTGTTTTTATGGCCTCTTTTCATCTCTTCCTAGGCCTATCCCCCCCCTCTCTCTCTCTCGGCTCTAAGGGTGTTCGTTGTTGTTGACTGTGGTACTCTCGGCTTGTTTGACGCCATCTTTGATTTTTAGGCAACGAAGTTGCCTTCTAAGATCAGCCGAAAAGTTAATCAGTTGTTCTACATTGCCCCTATGGGACAAACAAATCTCGGCCCAAGGGATTTTGATAAAATTTACAGCAATTATAGAATTGTATATTCTAAATGCAGTTTCGACGAAGTTTTATCAAAATCGCTCTCACAGAAATTTTGGAAATTTTGGAAATTTGATTTGAAGTTCTGGTTTCTATGGTTATGCTTGACTCGTCAGCGGAGCGAAAGAGAAACCTCCAAAGTCTGCGCTCAAACAAAGCTCTGCTTCAGTTAACTGCGCCAGAAAGAGATGACACCACTGAAATTCGCACGTGACCACCGTACCGCCCTTTCGAAACCTACTTCACTTTTACCGAAAAGAATAACAGACCGCCAACCTCAGAGTCAGTCCTCAGTTCATGTTTTCACTCAAAGATAAAAATTTATCTGCCTCTATGCTCCCTGTCAATGCGTACACTGTTAAAAATTTATTGCGATTCCCCAGCACTTCCTCGATACGGAACGATTGTGAAATTCCAACACTTCTCTGTAATCAGAAAGGGACCCTTTTGCTATGCCTCAAAGTGAAATATTTTGTCGGACAGTCGACCATATTTTTGAAGCCAGTCTATTTTAAATACAGAGGACAGTTGTTGGAATTTCCCGAAGACTTCTGGTAAAAATACTGAGGACAGTTGTAATTTCCCGAAGAGTTTTGGTTAAAACACAGAGGACATTTGTAATTTCCCGAAGAGTTCTGGTTTAAATACAGAGGACTGTTGTAATTTAATGAAGAGTTCTGGCAACTTTTTTCACAATTAAGGTGCTGTGAATTTCCAACATTGATTTTTACAGTGTAGAGGCTCCCATAACTGTTTAGTAAAGGCCTGCAACATCATTTTACGTAGTTACTAAATCTAAAACTACCAAAATATATTTTGGGTTGGTTTGAGTGGACACCAAGGCGGCGTTGTTTATAGCTGGCCCGCTCGGCGCCATGTTTGTGTTGGAAATGTGAGGAGGATAAAATTCACGATTTGGGCTCTCACAGAGAGCTTTGACCTTATATACTTTTAATTTCTATTTCATTTAATGGTAAGTGTGTGGCAAATGTGAAACTAGAGCCCTTTATTTCTTGGCTGGTGGTTCGAGTTGGTGGTTTGTCAAGGCGCGTTGTTTACAGCTGGCCCGCTGGGCGACATTTTGTGTGCCCAATGTCTGGCGAATAAAATTCATGATTTGGCTCTCACCAATAGTTCTGGCTTTAAATTTTTAAATTCTTTTTGAATTAGAGGTAGGTGTTCAAACCCGGGGCGTTTATCGCGTTAGCATTCGAATTTTTAAATTTCATTTCTTGACGATGGCCCCTTATGGCCGCAGCCGATCTTGCCCAAGCGATTCGTACAAAATTTCTGTGGGAAATACTACGAAAAATGAGAAATTTTTTGAGATAGGCCTGATGTCAAGCTGTCTTGCAGCTTTTATCAGCAAAAGAGATCATTAAATAGAGGAAGTGCGCCAAACATGCGTCATGAATTACCCATTTCTCAAAACTTCAGAAGAGAGCAATTTTATTTTCTTCAAGCTTTTCTGTACATGAACATCTTTTGTATCAAAATGAGACTTTCGTTAAAACGCCTACACTACCGCAATCACTGATAAGTGCTACGCCAAAGATGTAAAAGACGGTTTTAAACTTGAAAAACAAAGATGCTTTGCACGTTACGAAGGCGCCAAGTCTGCCAAAGACAATGAGTCTTAGCACTCATATGACACTAAAGTGCCTTTGCGGGGGCATAATGAAAATTTGATTTGCACCACTCGAATCTTCGTTGTTTTTTAAGTGTACTTTAAACCTGCGTACTGACAAAAGTCCATTTATTTCCAGATCTAACATCCTGTTCCATTTGCCACAAGATGGTTTCTGGAGGAAGAAAATTACTCAAACAAGTTCCCCGCCACACAAGAGGAAAACTTTTAAAGTGTTCGGTGTGCCAGGAAACGATTTCTGAATCTGTACACTCGCGCACGTCCCTCCGTGTACGCACTGGAGAGAAACAGTTTGAGTGTTCCGTGTGCCACAAGACGTTTTCTCAATCAGGAGATCTGCGCACCCACCTCCGTACCCACACTGGAGAGAAACCTTTTGAGTGTTCCGTGTGCCACAAGATGTTTTCTCAATCAGGACATCTGCGCAGACACCTCCGTACCCACACTGGGGAAAAACCTTTTGAGTGTTCGGTGTGCCACAAGACGTTTTCTCAATCAGGAGATCTGCGCACTCACCTCCGCACCCACACTGGAGATAAACCGTTTGAGTGTTCCGTGTGCCACAAGATGTTTTCTACATCAGGAGATCTGCGCAGACACCTCCGTACCCACACTGGAGAAAAACCGTTTGAGTGTTCCGTGTGCCACAAGACGTTTTCACGATCAGGAAATCTGCGCACCCACCTCGGCACTCACTCTGGAGAAAAACCGTTTGAGTGTTCCGTGTGCCACAAGATGTTTTCTACATCAGGTCATCTGCGCACCCACCTCCGTACCCACACTGGAGAGAAATCTTTTGGGTGTTCTGTCTGCCGCAAGACGTTTTCTCTATCAAGAGTTCTGCGCACTCACCTCGGCACTCACACTGGAGAGAAACCTTTGGAGTGTTCCGTCTACCACAAGATGTTTTCTCAATCAGGTCATCTGCGCACCCACCTCCGTACCCACACTGGAGAGAAACCGTTTGAGTGTTCCGTCTGCCACAAGACGTTTTCTCAATCAGGAGATCTGCGCACCCACCTCCGTACCCACACTGGAGAGAAACCGTTTGAGTGTTCCGTGTGCCACAAGATGTTTTCTACATCAGGACATCTGCGCAGACACCTCCGTACCCACACTGGAGAGAAACCGTTTGAGTGTTCGGTGTGCCACAAGACGTTTTCTACATCAGGAGATCTGCGCACCCACCTCCGCACCCACACTGGAGAAAAACCGTTTGAGTGTTCCGTGTGCCACAAGACGTTTTCTCGATCAGGATACCTGCGCAGTCACCTCCGTACCCACACTGGAGAGAAACCTTTTGAGTGTTCCGTCTGCCACAAGATGTTTTCTCAATCAGGTCATCTGCGCACCCACCTCCATACCCACATTGGAGAGAAAACGTTTGAGTGTTCCGTGTGCCACAAGACGTTTTCTCGATCAGGTCATCTGCGCACCCACCTCCGTACCCACACTGGAGAGAAACCGTTTGGGTGTTCCGTGCAGAGGCCTGCATAGAGCGAGCGGTGAGGCTCTTTAGCTGCGAGTGGTGGGAGATGGAGAGGGAGCGCTTGACCCACCGCCGGTGCCCCCCGCCCCTCCACCTCCCGGCCTGCCAAGCCGAATGCATTCGGTGACCGTTGCCGAGCAGAGCACGAAGTTAACGAGCCTACTGGGCTCTTTTAGCAGCCGGGCGGCTCGACTCACCTGTGCCTATCGACAGGTCCGGGCCGGGTCCGGCCGGTCCACAGCTCGGCTCAGCTTCCCTAGTATGCCTCTGATGCACCGGCCGGCCGCCGGCCCAGTCTCTTTCCCCTCCCCCGCCCTGCATCGGAGCCGGCGTCTGTCAGTTCGCTCCGTCACGAGCCCTCATGAGCCCAGGTCGCCCGTCGGTGGCCCTCTTAGGGTGGAACTCCAATGGAGCAATCTACGCTACCCATCACCCATCATCCGTCACCCATCACTTGCTATTTCGTGTATTTAGGCGTGCCACTCGGGTTGTGGTTAAGAATTAGGATGTGTATGAACAATGAATATGACTACACACCTCATGATTGTATTTTGGAATGTGAAAACACTAAATCGCATGTGATGGGTGGCGAATGATGGGTGATGGGTAGCGTAGATTGTTTCATTGGAGTTCCACCTTTACTTGACGAGCGGAGCCGAGCGGGGCCAGGCCGTGACGAGCGGAGCAGAGCCGGGCCCGTCGCCAAGCAACTCGGATCTGCCGAGCGGGCCGGGAGCTCGCTCTATGCAGGCCTCTGGTTCCGTGTGCCACAAGAAGCTTTCTCATTCAGAAAATCTGCGCAGGCACCTCCTTACCCACACTGCGGAAAAGCCGGTCGAGTGTGCTATAGGCCACAAAAAGTTTTATGTATCAGGCAATTTGCGCAAACATCCCCGTATCCACTGCGGGGGAAAAAACTGATTGAGTTACTCTTTTGCCACAGTCAATGTTGGAATCAGGATCTGCGCATGCACCTTGGTATCCATTTAGGAGAAACGCCGTTCTTGTGTCCTTCGGGGCGTTAGGGGAAGGGAAACTGCTGGTTCTTTTTTAATCGTTGAGCAAGGCTCGTAAAAACAAATATGAAGAAAGTTGCTGTAATTGGGAAATCTTGAAAAATTAACGTTATGTTTTGAAAATCTACTCTGCAAATCCCAGTATGATACACTGTAAAAAATTTCTATAGTAAAATTCCTATAAATGTCTATGAAGTTATTAACATATACATGTATAGGAATTTTCCCATACACGTATGTAGTAGTTCTACTATGCGTGACTAGGAATCCTCCCAAGCATGTATGGGAATTTTCCCATACACGCGTGTCGTAGTTCTACCATGCGTGACTAGGAATCCTCCCATGCATGTATGGGAATTTTCCTATACGCCATATGCAAGCAGAAAATAGAACTGCCTTGCTTTCTTAGACGGACCTAGGGCAAGCTCGCAGCCGCCTCTCTCCCTCTCTCGTCCTTTACTTCTAACCGTTATTTACATGTAACTAAGCACTTACTTAACGAAGAAATATCTTACCGAATGGGGAGTTGAACCTCGGACTTCTAGGTTGCGACCCCGTCACGTTGACCACTGGACCACTGGGACACGATGCGAGACATGTCCCAGCGCGTCCAGGTAGGTAATCCCAGAACTGCGCGCCACGCCCCGCCGGGACTGGGGCTGGCCCCGCAGGACGGGGTGCACGGCCCCGGAGGCGTGAATAGGTAAAGGTGGTTACAACTTATCTTGGCACACACCTTACACTCCACTCCAGAAGTGTTTCCCTGCCGGAGCCGAACTGCAGCCCGGTAGCGCACCATGTGGCCCAGGATCGGCCGGCCCGGCCATCCGGGGTAGCGAGGCAGCCTATTGTGTGCTCCGGGACGGGTCGCCTCGATTCGGGTCATTCACCCTCTCTAGTAGATGCCGATTTTAACCTCTAAAAACTTCTAAATTAGGTCGTTACGGAGTGTGAGACCGCCTTAGCCACATCGGAGGTTACGAAACAAGAAAAATGATACCAGACACGACTTTTTAAAGTGATTTCGAAGGACATTCAAATTTTTACAGGAGAATTTTTTCAAAGACATAAACCGATTTTGACTTTAGGACTTCTTCAGCTTCAGACGCCACGCGCAAATTTTAAAGGCGAAGAGGAGATCAAAATGTTTATTTTAATAAGCAATTAAATTGAGCTGCTTAAACCCTTGCAGTCCATTTTCAGAGCTGTTTATTACAAAAACGGTGGCATTTGCAGTAATTTTGTTTTCGTAGTAACTGTTCAGAATTTAGCGGACAATATTTAATATTCTATGAGTGACGCCTTTATACATACCCGTTCAAGAGATAAATACATTTAAAGTCAGCGTTTTTGTCCGGTAGCTCAGGAAGCTTTAGCTGGTGTCCGTTTTATTAATCACTTTTGTAGATAAATAAGTTCAGAACGGAAAGTCCGATTTAAATGTTTCAAAATACGGCTTAGCTTCATTTTTGGCAATTTAGCGAGCTGTAAATGATGTGTACTCAAAATATTCACAGAAATGGGACTTTCAGGGACTTGGAAGTCTGAACACACCGTTTTATTGGGGGCCATTAGTCTCGCCTCCTCGTCCGAGCTCGTCAATAGACAACCTCCCCCGGCCGCCCCCCGCCACCCCCGCGCAGAGACCCTCCAGTGGTTCCCGAGCGGACTGTATTTTCTTTGTTTTCCGAGGCGAATTCCTCGCCGAGCGTGTGCCAAGATAAGTTGTAACCACCTTTAGCAGACTCTCATTTGTGCAACTCCAATCGTGATTTCCATCGAGGTCTTTTGATGCTGGATTTTTCTTTTTAGCGTACTTGTCCTGACTAACTATTGTACCTGCTTTGTCTAGACTCAAAATTTCGAGCATATGTTTGCGACATGAAACTGCTTCATTATCGATGCTTGCACGTAGTTGACTCGGATATATATTCGAGCAGACCTCACAGGAACTCGCTCAACCAGCGCGATTAATTTCTACTTCCATTAATTTCTAATTTTACATAGATAACAGTGTATAGTAAACTTTCTATGCCGTCAAGTAATTTTCCTATACGTGCATAGTAATGCGTGCGTCCCACACATGTATAGTAAATTTCCGAGACATTTATGGCGGATCTACTATAGAGTTAGGTATTTTCCTATACACTCCTTGACGTATGGTACAATTCCTATACATTTGTAGGAATTTTCGGGTACCATACGACGTATAGGAAAAATCCCATACATGCGTATAGTAAAAATCCCAACATTTTTTACAGTGTACTACATGTCAGTTTAAACTGCGAAACTAAAGTTTCGCAGTTACAACTGCGAAACTCCCGAGTTCGTCAGTTTAAACTGCAGAACTCCCGAGTTCGTCAGTTTAAACTGCAAAACTCTCGAGTTCGTCAGTTCAAACTGCAAAGCAGTTTGACGGTTTAAACTGACGAACTCGGGAGTTTTGCAGTTTAAACAGACGAACTCGGGAGTTCTGCAGTTTAAACTGACGAACTCGGGAGTTTCGCAGTTGTAACTGCGAAACTTTAGTTTCGCAGTTTAAACTGACATGTAGTATCACACTTAGATTTGCAGAGTATGTAACAATTCTACACTGATAATCCAAGTGTTCGTTCAACCCTTCAACACTTTTAAGTGTTCAAATACCATTTAAACACATAAAAGTGTTTAACAGAGTTGTGTGCACTTACAAGTGTTCAACTCAGAAGTTGTGCTCTTAAAAGTGTCCAACTCCCCAGTTGCACATTTCCTTAGGTTGGACGCACTGTAGCGGGGAAGTATGCAACTTGTGAGTTGAACACTTTAAAGTGCACAACTTCTGGGTTGAACACTTGTAAGTGCACAACAACTCTGCTGAACACTTGTATTAGTTTAAATGGTATTTGAACACTTAAAAGTGTTGAAGGGTTGAACACTTGATTTATCAGTGTAGAGATCATCAGTAAATTATAAAGAAAATCTCAATCTGTGCAGTCGTAAAGATTTAAAAAATTACAAATACGACAATTAATTGAGAGAGTTCTGGCAAAGGCGAAGCAAAACGTCTCAGAATCCTTAAAAAATATCGCCAAATTGAAAATAAAAAAATGTATTTGCTTGTAAAACAAATGTAGGATATCAAACGCGCTAAAAGCTCCAAAGGCATTACAGTTTGTTTTTACGATCCTATGGAGTAAAATTAAATTAATAGATGTATTTGCGTAATCTATACGCGACATTCCGCTTCAAACAAGCCTTTATGTGATGGGGTACTATTCAAAAATGGCACAGATATGTATTTTTTGTGCTTCAGTGTACATGCCATGTACACTGATATATCAGTGTACATTGATGTACACGTTTTGGCCTTTTGCTTCTCATTATTCCCCAGCACAAAGTTAATTCTAAATGAGTTACATATTCATATTCCTCATTAAAAGAGCTTTAAAACGAGCTACTATATCACTGGGTTCATTTCATATCACAACGGTCTTATGGGTTTTGATGGATGCTGATGTGAGCATGCTTATGCTCACGTGACGTTTTGGTTTATATCTACTTCAACGCAACCGTACAGAAATCCTTTGCTACGAACCACGAACCCCATCACATGGTAGCTCGTTTTCAAGCTTTTTTAAGGCGGAACTTGTATATGTAACTTATTTTGAATTAATTTTGTGCTGATTAATCAGTGATCATTGTCATGTGCACTGATTAATCAGTGTACACGCTTTAGTTTTCAGAGTAGGCTCGTTTGACGCGGAATTTTGCGAGGAATGCAATAGTATATCCTAAAATATAATTGGTTTGCCCACTAAGAAAATATTTAGGCAAGAAAAAGACACGTAGAAGCTTAGCTCTGCGCGGCGCTAATTGCTAATTTTTGGGACTTAGGTTTTTTTTTAAAAAAAGAGACCCGCCCTCTGAGCAACATTTTGAGTAAGTAAAAAAAAAAAAAAACCTTCAGATTACCCTTGAATTTTAATGTTTTTCGTTTGGGAAACCGGGAAAAACCCTTGAATTTTATTGTTTTTCGTTTGGGAAACCGGGAAAAACCCTTGAATTTGTGTTATTCGATGGCCGCCCGACACCTTGGAAAATCTCAGGAACCGTGATCTAGTATCACTGAAGGACGAGTAAGTCACTGGGGCTTGCAGACGAGCTACTTGACCGCAGCCGTCGCGGCTACTCTCACGGCTGCTTCGTAGCTGAGTGTGGCTATGGGTTCGGCCCCGCAGGGCAGTGGTTCGACTCCTTAGGGGCGTAGGAACAAATTTCCGCCGGGGTGGGGAGGAGGGGGGGAGGCCTTACAAGACTTTTGGCGCCCCCCTTTCCCCTCTTCCCTAAAAGAATAACTTATTCAGAAAGAATTGTTCTGATGGTAATAATATAAGGAAACTGGGTAGGATTAAACCAACGCAAGAGCAAAAAGATGGCTTTCTAGCGAGCTTCGCATCAGTTTGTGTCCAAAAACATTGCGAGCGAAGCGAGCAAAGAAAATATTTAAGCCTTTAGGGCACACAAACACCTGTTAGGGCGCCAAAACGTGCCTCCAAAAACGTCAAAATGCGGCAAGGGCGCACTTTGGACAGGTTTCGGCGCCCTTGCGATTTGGCGTAGGAAATAGGGATAAGGGTGGCACGCAAATGCCACAAAATAAATTTATGCGTTAAGAACTACCCATCATTTCACCACCAATGTTATGTATTTTTAAAACAATTGTTATAACTTTTCATGGCACAACTGTTATTACTTACTCTGCAAACTGAAGTGTCGTACAGTACTGCACTCAAAGGTGCAGGACCAATGGTCCTGCGGTAAAAAATGTAGGACACGATGTGTCCTTCATTAAAGAGTGTGGGACACTCTGTTTCCGACATACGGTGTCCTACACATACAACTGTAGGACACACCGTGTCTACACTTTTTACTGGAGGACCACTGGTCCTGCACCTTTTAGTGCAGTTTTGTACGACACTTGAGTTTGCAGTGTACTTTTCACAACATTCCTGTTACTAAATTTACAAACAATGTTAATCCCTCATAACATTTTTTTTATTTAACTTAAGAGAATTTTTTCACAATGGGGCTTACAAGGGCTAATTTTTCATTTTCTAATTTTTCTATCTTGATTTACATTAAAAGTCTAAACGGAATGTGTCTTAATGTAATTTTCTTACAGTTTTATTCCCACTAATTTCTTACATTCATGTCCGACGGTTACACACACTTTTTGTCGTAAATATGAGGGAATTTGATATTCCGGATGGTGAAGCTGGGCCAGCTCACGCACGCACCCAGCCGACATGAAGCTGGCTGCAGGATGGACAAGGGTGTCTTGCAACCGGGGAAACCTTGGAAAAACCGGAAAATACTTAATCCACCCGTGAATTTTCTTATTTTGGCCGCATCCACTTCAATTATTTAGGCTTGGGTACAAGTCTGCAAAGATTTTCGTTGATAATAAATTCAATTCGGTAGGGGATGTTGTTTTGAAAAGAAAAAAAAATCGGGAAATTGGAGAGTTTTAAGAGCCAGAGTCGGGAAAACCGTTGAAATGCCCTAGGATTTTTTTGGGCCGCCGCGTAGACACCTTGGCGGGTGAATCAGGGTGTCGGAGGTGTTGGGCTCGCGCCCGGCCGCATAGGAGAGTCTCTTAAGCACTCTCCGAAAGGGATTCGGATGGACGATACTCGAGTTGCTCCCCGCGCTCCCTTCCATTTTACAAAATAAGCTTGGGAGAGAGGCTGTGGGCGCACCTGTTGCTCCAGGTGTCGTCCTAGGGGCGGGGCGGGGCGGCAGGTGTCGTTACTCGGCCGGCCTGCTGTCGCGCGTCGTGCCGGTGCCGGTGCCTCCTCGCTCCGCCACGCCCCTTGTGACACGACGGCCTCGGGGCCGCACTGGAACTGGAGCTGGATCGGAAAAACGGCGACACGGCGCACTCTTATTTCCTTATGGATGAGCAATCTGTAAGTTTCAGAGAATTTTGTGCAAACATAATATGGATCACAAATTATCAGTAATACGGATTAAGTTGGCCGTACTATGGATAGTTTTACTCTAAACACTCCTAGTCTAGTACGTCATGGAACAAATACATTTTTTTTATTTTCTCTATAACTTACGAACCAAGCCGTGTTTTTAGTACGGATCAAACTGCTCATTTTACGGACGATTTCATCAATTTTATTGATTATTTGTTATCCATATTATTGCTCAAAATTACCCGTAAGCGAGTTCGTAAGAAACTGAGAGTGCGCGGGTATCACGAGCACTTGATAAATCAAAAGAAACCGACGCTGAACCAGCAAAGCGACCGCTATGATATGGCACCGTTTGAAATACTAGTTGTGATGTGTTTGCAATGAAAAATAACATGCCATTTTAATTGGATGTACTATAACCGAGTACTCCGACCTCCGACTGTACTCTTGTGCTCACCAACACGAGGAGTTGTCGTCCCCCTCAGACAAAATGCTGTGCGCCGCAGTGTGTTTCACAAAGCACTCAACGTGTCAACATCATAAATCATTTTATTACAAATTGCAACATTTTCTTATGTCGCTTAATTTCGCATGATGGCGTCGCGTCGTCTGCTGCCTAGAGCAGCAAGGGGAAGGGGCGTCCGCTGTGTTCCGGGCCCAAGGGGTCATGCACTACAAAAAAATCAGTAAAAAAATCATATATCAGAAAAGAAAATCAAGAGATATACAGTAGAAATCAAGTAAAAATAAAAAATGGACAGAAATTTTTAAAAAATCAGTCAAAATTAAAAAAGTGAAACAATTTTTTATTTGTTTTAATCGTTTTCCGCTTGAATTTCTTGTGAAGGGTCCCTTGGACGGGCCCGGCCCGGCTGCAGCCCGCGGGCATGATGCGCGCGGAATACATTTGGAGTGTGCGTCTGGCCGTTTCCGGTGGCTTCAGTAACGCCGGAGTTGATCGTCCCGTCGCGTCCGTGCCGCGATGAACAACCACTAGGTTAACGATAATCTCGCGGAATCCAAAAGAACACCTCGCCGGTTTTCGGATGTGGTGTCCTTTTTTATTACCCCGATGAGAGAGAAAAGGACAGCGCTGTAAGAAATCAAGAGGTGCGCTCCGGATTCCGGATTTCGAGATTTTTGTTTACCGTGCAGTTGCATAGGGAGGGGGACCAGAGGCGGTTGACCAGCCGGTCTCCACCAGCAGCATCAGCAGCGTCATACAGCAGCAGTAGCAGACAGCAGCAGCAGTATCATACAGCAACAGTAGCAGACAGCAGCAGCAGTATCATACAGCAACAGTAGCAGACGGTAGCAGCAGTATCATACAGCAACAGTAGCAGACGGTAGCAGCAGTATCATACAGCAACAGTAGCAGACGGTAGCAGCAGTATCATACAGCAACAGTAGCAGACGGTAGCAGCAGTATCATACAGCAACAGTAGCAGACCGGTAGCAGCAGTATCAAACAGCAACAGTAGCAGACCGGTAACAGCAGTATCATACAGCAACAGTAGCAGACCTGTAGCAGCAGTATCAAACAGCAACAGTAGCAGACCGGTAACAGCAGTATCATACAGCAGCAGTAGCAGACGGCAGCAGCAACAGCAGCAGGCGACAGCAGGAGACACGAGGGGGAAACAACTCTAAAACTTTTGTTCACCTCGTTACGAAAAAAATGCAAAACAATCTCGGCAAATTCATAGAAAATCAGTAAAATGTAGGAATATTCAAAACAATTCACGAAATTTAGGGGGTGGGGGGAAGCTAAAATTGAAAAAATCCGCAAATCCCTAAAATGTTATCAAAGTTCGCGGAAATAAATACTAATCCTTATAACCTGTACACCAAAGCTGAGAGTTGTTTCCCCCTCGAGCAGACAGCAGCCGCGCGCTTACAGGTGGAACGGCGGCGCTGCTGACACTGTCAGAAAAAACCACGGTGTTTGGTACGGTAAAGTCTGGTAGACAATTTGCCTGGTCAGCCTGTACCTGATCGAGTACGGTCTTTTAAGTACGGACCACGGTTATTTTTAACATGGAGTCTTATGGGCGCCACAGTAAATGAGGCACAGTCATCCTGTACCTTGCCCACCACAGTCTTCCGTACCCAGTCCTGTACTTTGGTACAGGATTTTTGACAGTGGAGATGCAGCGTCACTCGACAGCGGAGGCGGCAGCAGGTGCAGCGGGCCCAGACCAGTGGCGCCCATATGATTCTCTAGGTATGGCACTTGCCCAGGTACATTGAGCTATACAGGTACATTCCGAGCCTAATCAGGTACAGAGAATGGTGTAAGAAGAAAAATAGGAAGAGAAAGGGAGTAGAGAAGGAAAGGATAAAGAGGGAGAAAAGACACCGAAAAACATCTAAAAACCAGTATAAAGGTAGGTACATAAGGGTTTTGCCTGGGTACGTTGGAAAACGTGGTGGGCGCCACTGGCCCAGACGAGTAGGCAATAGGCAGCCCGAACACAGCGCCGCGCCTGCCCGATAGGCAACGCGTTAGCACGGCTGCGGGCGTGTTTGCAGGTAGCGGACGCAGAGAGCGCTTCAATTACTCTTCCGTGCTTAGGCGGGTCTCTTAACTGGCTAGTATCCTGGAAACACTCTGTAGTCTACGAGAAATTTCGCTTGCATCTCGCCACGCCGCCCCGCCCCCCGCCCCGCGCCGTGCGTGGAGCAGAGGGACGGAGAGGGCCTGCTGTTGAGCCCCCCGCCTGGCGCGCTCTGTCGGTGGGAGGAGGAGGCTCGGGGTCCCCGCCGCTCGCCGCAGAGGGCGCTGCGAGCCTCTCCGTTAGGCCCGTGCGCCTCGTACCACCCCGCCCCCGCCCCGCCCCGGACTTGACGCTCTCATATGTTTGGTGCACGGATTTTGGCCTGTATGAATGGAACGGGCCGGGAGTAGGCCGCGGGCGCCAGACGGTGCAAAATGAGCTGCAAGAGAGTTCGTCTTTTGTTACGAAAGACGACTTAGGCAAGTCACTCATGTTTTCAGCTGAAATTCGTCTCTCCCCATGCCATACCAACGTTTTTCTTTTACCTCGAGCTTTACGAGAAACGAAACTAAGGGAAGGGTGGTGGTCGGGCTGGAGACAAGATCGTGAGGTTTGTATGGTTGAGCGATGCTGCATGGAGAAGGAGGAGGAGGGCGATGCAGGGCGTAATTGGCTCATCCGGCTCTCGTGGAGCGCTCTGGAGCCGCGGCGGGCAGACGGGCGCGGAGGGTGACTGCCGCTGGACCCCGCGGATGCTGCACGGTCCTCCACCGCGCCTCCTTCCGGCTGGACCACCTCAACCCCTTTAACCTGCAGCTCGTCCTCACCCTCACCTCTCTCAGTTATCTCCCACATCCCTCCTCTTACTCTCGCTCCTCTCTCTCGCTCCTCTCTCTCGCTCCTCTCTCTCGCTAATCTCTCTCGCTCCTCTCTCTTGCTCCTCTCTCTCCTCTCTCGCTCCTCTCTCGCTCCTCTCTCTCCTCTCTCTCGCTCCCCCTCTCTCTCTCGCTCCTCTCTCGCTCCTCTCTCGCTCCTCTCTCGCTCCTCTCTCTCGCTCCTCTCTCTCGCTCCTCTCTCGCTCCTCTCTCTCGCTCCTCTCTCTCGCTCCTCTCTCTCCTCTCTCGCTCCTCTCTCTCGCTCCTCTCTCTCGCTCCTCTCTCTCGCTCCTCTCTCTCGCTCCTCTCTCTCGCTCATCTCTCGCTCATCTCTCTCTCCTCTCTCTCTCTCCTCTCTCGCTCATCTCTCTCCTCTCTCGCTCCTCGCTCCTCTCTCTCTCTCTCTCTCTCTCTCTCTCTCTCTCTCTCTCTCTCCCCTCTCTCTCTCTCGCTCTCGCACTCTCGCTCTCTCTCTCCCTCTCGCTCTCTCTCTCTCGCTCTTCTTTCTCTCCCCTCTCCCTCGGGACGCTAGTGGGAGAGAGGCAGGTCGTCTGCCCCGCTGCCGCTCGGCCCCGCCCCGCGCCGCCCGCTCCTCTCCGTTCTCAGCCCAGCCCCCAGTCCGCCAGTCAGTCGTTCTGCTGGCGCGGTGCGAGTCGGTCGGAGAGAGCCTGTCGCGCGCGCCACTGCCGCTGGCTGCCGGGCTGAGAGACCCCGCGAGGTGGGTGTGACGTGTGACGAGCTGCCGTCACAGTGACGGTGCGGGAGTGATGTGTGACGGTGCCGCTCCCCGTCCCGGGAGAGGACTACTAGCGGAGTGAGTGAGTGAGTGTGTGTGGGGGCCGCCTCCTCCCCCCCGTGGACCCGCCACCACAACCGCAGCAGCCATGTTCCAGTGCATCATCCAGCAGAAGAACCCCTGGAACTGGAACAACCCTGAGCTGAGGGATGTCTTCCCAGGTAAACACACGCCGCGCCGTGCCAGCGAGCTCTGCGCTGCTGCTCTGTTTGTTTTAGCCACCCCCTTCCGCCCCACCCCACCCCACCCCACCCCACCCCACCCCACCCAGCGCAGCCCGGCCCGGGCCCGGGAGCCTGTAATCACCAGACGGGGCGCGGGGCGGGGCGGGGCGGGCCACACCCCGACCTATACCCACCCCGCCCCCAGCCCCGCCCTTGTACTGGCTCGCGCGTCCACCCCGCCCGCACCTTTCCTGTCCACTCGTTGCCCAGTTCTGAACGGCCCCTAATCGGTCACGTTTAAATGCTTGAGACCTTGTGTCGCGCGGGTCGTGCGTCGTGCGCGTGTTCGGGACAGCCAGCAAAGGTTCATCACTCCTGTACTCGAGTGTGTACACACACCGGCCATCATTCATCCGTACTCGGCGTCGTTTTCCATATGGAAGTTTTAAATCACAGCCATTATACTTCTCAAAAGGTTTGTTGACGAAGAATTAATTTAATAACAATTTACACCTATCTTTACGAAACAAATAAAAATAAATTTTCGCATTTAGCCCATGAAATGTCGGGTGCACTGGTTGTGTCAGATGAGCAGCAGTGCTGCTGCGGGGTTCACTGGCGGTGAGGTTCTTTCAGTGCGATAGAAAGCTGCACAAACGCGACGCGCGTCTCCGCTTGCACTGGATCGCGCGCGGGCTGACGGACACGAGCAGCGGGACTGACGTGATACGGCTACCTTTCCCCTTTCGCTTTGCGGGGCAGACAAACGATATGAGGCTGTGCCCCCCCCCCCCCCCCCCACCTTTCTCCATTTTAGTTTTTTTTTCTTTCTTTTTTTTTTTTTTTTTTTGTCCGGTGCTGCTGCTGATGGGAACAGCACGACTTTTCGTGAGTAATGAAAAGTTGGATGGGAATCGGAGTCGTGACGTTGACGTTGCATTGTGTTTTGGCGCCCGCTGGCCGGGCGGGGCGGGGCGCTCACCGCGGTGTTGGTGTTACCTCTCCCCCACGGCTGCCACGCGCCGAGCCCGCAAATGATCATCTAGATAGTTAATCACTTAGGGAAGAAAACTTTTGGCTGTGTTGCTCGTCTGCTCTGGTCGGGTCGGCGTCGTGTATGAAGCGGCACAAGTGAAGCGACAAAGCTGAACATGCATGCATCCCCTTGGCGCGAGGACTTGGCCCCTGGGCGCTCCCGACCCCTACGCGGGGGGGAAATTCAAGTACACACAAATCCGAGGGGTCGTTCTCTAAAGTCAAGCGTACACCTAATTTTCCAATTTTCCTAGTTTCTCTTTTTACTTATTATTTTTTTCTCATTTTTGTCCCTTTTTTTTCGATTTTTCTTTTGATTTTTTTTTAAATTTTTACTTTTTATTTCTTACTGATTTTGTTTTACAGTGTACACTGATTTTTTTTTTTTTTTTTTTTTTTTTTTTTCATTTTTTGAGTGAAGGACCCCTCTTCTAAATCCCTTCCATACCCTCCCTCCCGCGTGAGCGCAATATCGTTGTAATTGGGACCGGGACGTCGGGCGATGGCTGCGGCCAGCATGCAGCTTTTACCTCACTTTCCCGGGTTGTTGTTTTGAGAAGTCGGCTGCCACACATTCCCAATGTGAGCGAGGGGTGGGGCGGGGCGGGGCTCTTCGTATGAAGTTAAAGCTCGCTGCCTTTCAGACAGCGGCGGCGGGGCGGGCGCGGGCGGCCCCTTTGGCGGAGCAGAGACGAGTGCTTCTGATTGTGCGAATCGACATGGAACATGTGGCGGCTGCAGGCTGATTCAGAGGAGCGCTCTCTTCACTCTTGTCTCTCTCGCACCTAGACGCGTTGCACCCTATGAGTGCGAGAAAGACAGGGCGAGGAGAGCGATCTTCTGAATCAGTCTGCTGGGCAGGTCGCTGAGAGAAGACCCGTGGTGCCGCCCCACTTGCGGAGGGGCGTTGAAAGCCGATCCCCCCTCCCCGCCCCTCCTCAGCCGCCCCCCAGCCGAAGGGTGTGTTGACCCAGGGCAGGGTGGTGGTGTGTGAACTGCAGGGGCTGCACGTCGGGGATGATCCTACACTCTCTCTCTCTCTCTCTCTCTCTCTCTCTCTCTCTCTCTCTCTCTCTCTCTCTCTCTCTCTCTCTCCCTCTCTCCCTCTCTCCCTCTCTCCCTCTCTCTGCAGTCTCTCGCTCTCGAAAATCCTTCTTGCGGTGAATTTTACTGTTTGCAACGGTGACAACCTGAAGCTCCGTATAGCTTGCGGTGAATTTTAACCACAAGCTAGGCCAAAGCGGAGACAACTCTGAAATTCTTCTACTCCTCGTGATTCATAAAGAAAAATTCATAAGTTTTGGGGAAAATATTTAAATTCAAAAGAATTCAGGAAAAAATGGAAAATTCAGGAAAATTCTCCATAGTTTAGGAAAAATTCAAGCAAAACCAACCAAAAAATCAACAATAATTCAGTAAAATTTACGATATCTGCTCATTAAAAATCAGAGATGTTTCCCCATCGAGTTAGGCACGGTGAATGCCACTAGACCAGCCGTGTAATACCACCAAATCAGCCATGTAAGCCACGTGCATCAGGGTGCATCGCCGTAGTTGATGGTGACATGGTTTACCGTAAGTTTTTATTGGTGTAAGACGCCCACGGGTTCAAACTGTTCAGACTCCGCCACGTCCAGTCCAGGGTGGGAGGCAAGAGTAGCAGTCGCTATCGCCCCCCTCTCCCCCGCCAAGGAGCCCAGCTGCTTGCTGCTTCTGCCCGCGCAGCGCTGCGTACCCCGTCGTCTCTGGTATCGCCAACGAGGCCCGTCAGCACTGCGCCTCGCCGGCCTCGCCCCGCCCGAGCCGAGGCTGAAGGACATCGCGGAACCGCAAGCAAGTTGGCTCACTCGTGGAGTTGTTGTGGGCTGCTCTCGTCAAGATCCCGCAGTTTTTAGTTAACTTTTCTCTGCGCCCGCAGGGCTGTGTTTGGTATATCTCGCGGTTGCCCCCTGCTCCCCGGCGTCATCGTCACCAGCGTTCCCCTCCACCCCTTCTCCTCTCCCTCCTCCCTCCCTCCTCTCCCCCTCCTCCTCCACTCCTTCCCTCCTCCTCTCCCCTCCTCCTCCTCTCCCCTCCTCTTCTCCTCCCTTTCCTCTCCTCTCCACCTCAATCCTCGCATGTTGCTGTGCACCGAGACCGCGTGTCCCTGACGGCGTCCTGGTGGGACGGGGCGCTTCGGGTACTTGACCGCGAGGTGATGTCGGCTGGCCTGCGTGGCGCTTCGCACGGCGTGGCGGGGCGTGGCAGGCAGTGTTTGTAAACAGGCCCGCCCCACCCCACCCCACCCCACCCCGCCCCGCGGTGAGTGGACGCGCGGCCGGGCGCGGCGGGCGCTGCCGAGTGCATCTCGTGCACTTGCTCCGTGAGATACTGCGACTGTCGTCGCGATACCTGAGCGAGTCGAGTAGGAGGGTGTTCAACGCGCTGAAATATTGTACACCAGATAAGCGAACAATGGTGATTATTTAGGGTTGCCAGGGATTACCCGTGGGATTGTCAATTATTATTATCATGAAGATCACCTAGTATTACTCAGAGATTATCAGGAGATAACCAGGAAAGTCATCGAGAGATTATCAGCGATCACCGCAGGATTACAGATGATTATCGCGAAGGATTACCAACTCAGTGTCCATCCGGCGATGCCTTGAGTTGGGCACCCCTCGGACGGATTGCAGCGGCCGTGCCGTGAGTTTCGAGGCGGTTTTTGTTTTATGTATTTTAAACGAGGGTGTCGCGCCGCCCCCGTGGATGTTGCGTAAGTTGTTTTGATGCGGTTTGGCAGCGGATCCCTTTACTCCCCTCTCGGTCCACCTGACCCCCCCATCTGCCGCCTAGCCGCCGTCCTGCTCTTTTTGAAGCGTGGGCGGGGCGGGGCGGGGCGGGGCGGGGTGGGGTGGGTTGGGGCGCGGCGGGGTGGGTTGGGGCGCGGCGGGCGTGTGCCGCTGTGGTGGAGCATCTGGGCCCCGCCCCGCCCCGCCCCGCCCCGCCAGGCCGCATCACGCCGCGTCCCTGAAGAAGAGCACCAAATCGCGTGACTGGGTCCTGGCCGGGTACGTGGAGATTCGGCGGGTCAGCCTCATCACGCCAACCAGACGGCGCCGACTCGCCCCGCCTTGCCCCGCCGCGTCCCGCCTCGCCCCGCCTCGCCCCGCCTCGCCCCGCCCCGCCCCGCCCCGCCCCTGCAGCCTCGCCGGACCAGACGCAGACGGCAAGTTCTCTCTCAGGGAGGTGAGGACTGGGCAGCTGCGCGTCCGACCGAGAGCTGCAGGAAGAAGACAGACCAAGATGCAAATTTAGGAATATTTTTTTTAGAAAAAAACCTGCCTACTAGGCAACCTGCCACTCAGTGGTGTCTGAATGTTGCCCAGTAGGTTGGGTTTGTCTCTGAAAAAATTCCTAAATTTGCATCTCTAAAGAAAGAGCCTTTGCAGACTTTGTCTTAAGCAATGAGACGATTAAAATAAAATCGGAAATGCATCGGCTACCTTGTGCTCTGAACTGTGTCCTGGCGTTTTTAACGATCTTATTGATGCAGCTGGCGGGATGCTGTCTATGCTCATCGAGACGAGGCTGAAACTGCACGTTGTTGGCGTGCAAAGTGACTTGAGCTTCGGGGCGTAATGTAAGCAGACGATGTCTGCATACAGGACCATATCACACCGACATTGCTACTCGAAACGTTTCTCAGATATCACGGTGCCTCTTGCAGTATAATCATCTGCTTCCTGCCTCCAAATTCAGGCTTAAATTAAATAAATTGAAAAGAAAAAACAAAATAATGTGCCTGAGTCTCGAAAAAATTGTCGAGGCTGTGACCGCATGGTTGCCACAACTCTGGAAAACCGGGAAAACCGGGAAACTCAGGGAATTTAAAAACACTCAGGGAAATCAGTGAAAACTCAGGGAATTTGTAAAACAGGGAAAATTTGAAAGATCACTGGCGCGGCGTCGCGGTGTAACAAAACTGTGTTTTGTTACACCTAAGATTAGTATCCCGGAGAACGGTGCTTAAAAATCAGGGAAATTTGGAAGAAAACCGTCTGGAAATCAGGGGAAACTCAGGGAAAATGAAAATGAAAAATTTGTGGCAACCATGGACCGGGCCATAGCCAACTTAACACACGATCGCATCAACATAGGAGAGGAGAGAAGCGGGTGAGGAGGAATAAGTGTAACCAGCAACAACAATGGTGGAGGGGGACGGGTGGACGGGTTAGGCCTGGACCACCGTGAGTGATATGGAGGGAGGGAGGGGGGGGGAGTTGTACCACATGGCAGGGTACCTCAGCAGACTGATTCAGAAGAGCATTCTCCTCGCTCCGTCTCTCTCGCACCGACGCGGCGCAAACCACGAGTACGAGAGAGACAGAGAGAGGAGCGCTCTTCTGAATCAGTCTTACAGAGAGGCGAGTCGGTCCTGGCCGCGGTGAGTCACCTCACGTGCAAGCGTCTTGGCGCTGGGCGGGGCGGCGGGGCGGGGCGGGGTGGCCGTGGTGCTGCCTCCCCCTCCTGCTGGGTGGTGCTTCCGCTGTGCACGCCATCATGACCCTCCCCTGCGCGCCCTCGTCGCGCCGTCCGTCCCCCAAGCAGTTCACCGCCCCGCCCGGCCCCGCCCCGCCCCGCCCCGCCCCGCGCACTGACCCGTGACGGCGCATGCCGCTATGGGATCAGCGGACGTCCCCGCCCCGCCGCGCCGCGCCGCACGGCGGCCGGAAGAGATGCACTGCACTGCACTGCACTCGGTGCAGCCCGCTGCGCTGTGGCGTGGCGGGAGGGATACTCACCACAAGAAACACGCTTGATTGAGCGAGCGGTCGCAGTTCGTCTTTTTGCGTGCGTTAGCGAGGGGTGGACGGTTGGGTGGACCCTCGCGGGTGAGTTGGAAAAAACTCTGAATTTTTTATTTGTTCAAATTTTGTGAATGTTTACCTAAATCTTTGTGTAAGTATTTTTCCTTTTAAATCTTTCTATATTTTTTTGAATTACGATGTGTTTCCCGTGAGCGGATCTCACGTTCGAGCAGACACACCAGGGCTAGGGAAAGAGACAGAAGAGAAATCAACTCTGAATGATAGTGTACATTTTATTTTCAATTTTCCGGAATTTTTTTTTCGAATTTTTATTGAATTTTTCTGAATTTTTGCTTAATTTTTTCCTGAATATTTGATAATTTTTTTTTCTGAATAAGGCCCCGTCGAGTTTCATTTAACGCCGCTGGAAGCCTTTGTGTATTCGCATACGCGTGCATGCGAGGTGATGAAATGACCGATACGCTGCGTCCTTTTCTCCAACGGATTGGAGTGGAGAGTCCTGCTAATGGCAGGAGGACATGTCGGGGGCGGCGCGGGGGCGGCGCGGGGGCGGCGCGGGGGCGGCGCGGGGGCGGCGCGGGGGCGGCGCGGGGGCGGCTCGGGGGGCGGGGGTGGCGGGCCGGGCCGCGCCGATCAGCTAATTCGAGTGTCGGTCGGTGCGGTGCGCGGCTCCATTCGCACCGTGCGTCGCCCTTTGTTTAGCTTTGCGCGGGTGTTCACCGCCCCCACGCCACGCCACGCCACGCCGCGGCCGTGTGCGTCACAGTGACGAGGTTGGACCGCGGGGGTGCCGGCGGGAGGGGCGGGGCGGGGCGGGGTCGCGGGGCGCTATATATAGGTACTCCAACCCCGTGGAAGGCAGTGCAGGGCAGGGCAGCCAGAGACGCGGATAAATTGGTATGGAATCTCGCGAGGAAATGATTAGCATCTCCTCCCTGCTGACATGGCGCGCTAGTGTGTGCGTGTCACTGGACGGGCGACGGCCCCCGCGCTGCCAGGTCAGGTTTTAGGGGGAAACAAATCTCAATTTTAGTATACAAATTTTTTCAATTTTGTAGCATTTTATCTTTTTTTGCAATTTTTTCCCTTGATTTTTCCCCCTTTTCAGTGATCTTTTGTAAATTTTGTCAATTTTCCCGATTTTCTTTTTCTGCATTTTTCTGAATCACGAGGTGTACAATGTTTTCCGAGTTGTTTCCTTCTCGGTCAGGCAGGACGGACAAGGCGGTGGTGGAGACGACTCTTCTGTTTCTTCCTTATTGGGACCGGCAGGCAGGCAGGCAGGCTGGCGGGGCTGGGCGGGACGTCCAGCAGCTGATTGTACGCCGGCCGCGCTGTCCAAAGTCAACAGCGCGGCCTGCTCTCTGTCTCTCCGTCTCTCGCTCTTTCTCGCTCGCTCTCTATCGTGCTCCCCCCTCCCTCTCTCTCTCTCTCTCTCTCTCTCTCTCTCTCTCTCTCTCTCTCTCTCTCTCTCTCTCTCTCTCTCTCTCTCTCTCTCTCTCTCTCTCTCTCTCTCTCTCTCTCTCTCTCACTCTCGCTCCGCCATCATCATGACACTATCGTGACGTAACGCGCCGGTCTTGCTTCCGTCCGGCCCGGCCAGTTGTGCGGCTGTGATGTGTTTTATTGTGCTTCGGATGTAAAACCCAATTGAGCAATTTGTGTCTGTCTGTACGGCGAGGCCGGGCCGGGCCGTGCTGCGCAGGGCTGCGGTAGGCGCTTGCCGCATTCGTACGCAAGGATACTTTCTCTCGTGAGGACGAGGACGTGGCCCAGCGCTGAAATGCGTCCGTCTCCGGACATAAAGATAGTCTGCCGAACCACCACCTGTCAAGTCTGTGCACTGCGCTCTGTCCATTACGCGTCGAGTCGAACGTTTCAAATCGCTATCAGCAGCACGGAGGAGACTGCTTGTCATGAGGGGCAAACAACTCGAAATTCAGGAAAATTTAGGAGCAAAGCAGAAAAATTCAAAAAAATTAAGAAAAATTTTAAAAAAAATTAGGAAAATTCACCACCACCCAAAAAAAAAAAATCAGTAAAATTCTGGAAAATGTATGTGAAAGTTCTTTTAAATCCTCTTCAAGTTTCCATAAATTCATCAAAACTTACGAAAATTCAGAAAAATTCACGAAATGCGTACAACAAAATTCAGAGCTGTTTCCCCCTCGGGGTGGGCAACCGTGGGCAACCCGTACGCACCCGTGTGTGAGTGACTGTGCTTGGGCTACAAATTGCCTATATTTCTGGCAACGCTGCAGCGGGCGCGGCAGCCTGGCCTGGGCCGGGGCCGGGGCTTGGGCCCTGGCCGAGCGCGTGTGTGGGCCCGGCGGCCCTGCTGAGGCCGGCCCAGCCCAGCCCAGCGCCCGGCACGGCGGGTCATTAGACTGCTGGCCCACAGCGCAGCGGGAATGAGCTGCTTCACTTCGCGCCGGCTCGGCCCCGGGTCACTTCTATTGAGATGGCGCGGCGTGGCGGATCTGGGATGATGAGGCTGGCGGAGAAGGCTTTCACCACCACCGCCACTGCACCCTGCCCTGGAGGAGGCTGCATGGGACAGAAGTGCAGCCGAGGCCGAGAGGGAGACAATCCTGAAGTTTTTATTGTTGTACTCCTCGTAATCAGTCTTAACACAGTAAAATTCACCAGGAAAGTGTAGGAAGGAAAAGAAAAAATCAGCAAATTTTGGAAAATTCAGAAGAATTGCAAAAAGTTTTGATAAATTCAAGTAAAAGTCGCAAAAAAATTCTACAAAAATTCAGATGATTTGTACACCAAAATTCCGAGTTGTGTCCCCCTCGGGTTCTAGTGCGGCTGCTGGAAGCTGCGAGGGACAGCGGTGCCGTCGAGCTGCCGGAGGCTGCAAGAACAGCGGCCATAGCGGCGCGCAGCGACCTTTAGCGCTGCCGCTGCTGCGGAGACAGTTCAGCGGGCCCCGTTAGGTGTCGCGGGGCGGGGGCGGGGCGTAGAGGCGCTCTAGGGCAGCACCAGCAAAAGCTAAAGCCGTTTGCTTGTTTTGCTGCTCTGTCGCTCCAATCGCGTGGAACAGAGGTGAGCTGTGCGCCGCGCCGGGCTTCTGCTCCAGCGGGTTCAGTCCGCCCCGGCCCGGCCTCTCCAGAGACGGGATGGTGTCCAGGATCGTGTAGTGTAGTGTAGGGAGAGGGCGGGGCGTGGCGGGGTGCGTGCGCGTGCGCGTGCCCTGCCCTACCCGCCCTGTCCTACAGGGGAAAACAACTCTGCATTTTGGTGTCCAGATTTTCTATTTTATTTTTTATTTTTTATTTTTTTGCTATGAGTTTTCCTTATGTTTTGTGATTTTTTGTGAATCGTCCCAAATTTTCCTGAATTTATTTGAATCTTTTCTGAACTTCTCTGAATTTTTCTGCCATTTCCTGGATTACGATGTGTACAAAAATTTCCGAGAGAGTTGATTCCCCTCGGCTCGAGCCCGCCCCGCCCGCGCCCTCCTTGTCCGCCGAACAGGGCAGCTCTGCCGCGGGACCAATACGTCCACTCTATTGATGTGCGGCGCGCCGTGTGTCATCTCGCCGCATCTCTTTCGTGGGCTTCACGCGAGGAATGTGGACACATTTGTTTCGGGGAGCGCGTGTGTCTCGATGAGCTTGTAGCGGCTCAGGGCGGGCTGTCACACTGCAGCGGGATACCGCAGGGCTGCTCACTGCGTACCTCCGCACAAAGGCGATCGGGATAGGACGACTCTGTCGTTAGACCCTGTCCTTTGTTGTCGCTTGTGGAATTCCCTTATAGCGCTCTTTTCTCTCATTCTCTGTCTCTCTCTCCCCTCCTTCCCTTTCTCTCTCCTCTCTCTCCTCTCTCTCCTCTCTCTCCTCTCTCTCCTCTCCTCTCCTCTCTCTCTCTCTCTCTCTCTCTCTCTCTCTTTCTCTCTCTCTCTCTCTCTCTCTCTCTCTCTCTCTCTCTCTCTCTCTCTCTCTCTCTCTCTCTCTCTCTCTCTCTCTCTCTCTCTCTCTCTCTCTCTCTCTCCTTCGCTCTCTTTTCCGCTCAAGTGCTCCTCGGCGCAGCCGGTCGAAGTCCTAACGGAACAAGACGGACCCCCTGGTGGCGCTCAGTGGGTGCACAGTGAACCGAGCCAGAGGGAAGTCGTGCACCGCAAAAAAAAAAAGGACAAAAAAAAAACTTACCACGCGATAAGTTATATAATTGAACACACGACTTTTTAATTCGCTGCTTCTTCTCCTTAGGCAGCTGGGTGCACGGCTTATTTCTTTATTTCCTCGCTCAGAGCAGCCGCGGATGCAGATTTTTAACGGTGTGCTCGGCGCGCGGAGCCCGCGTGATTGGCCTGGGCACCGTTACAGGGCGTTAGTGCGTGCCGGGGTCTAGTCGGCTCTGCGCCGCTCTGCGCGCCGCATCGCATCGCTATGGCGCGTAATTCGATTTAATTTTCTGCCGGTCGGTCAGGCACGAAGCGAGATAGTGTTAGAGGTCTCGCTTTGCTTCCCCCCCCCCTCCCCCCTTTTCGCCCATAGCGTTCACGCGGCGCTTCCTCTGGTTTACCTCATTATTTATTTGTAACCTCAGCGGTTGCGTCCTAAGAGGTCCTTTTCCGACACATAATAATCGCCTCGGTCGCAACAAGTACGTTTTAGGATTGTCACGACGAACTAAAAGCAATCCAGTTGCGGACAAGAAATTTTGCGTCGGGAAAGCCTCGTCTAGGTTGCCAAAGCAGCTAGGATTTTTTTTAAGTGTAGGAATCGCGTTGTTGCGCGTGTAGAGTAAAGAATATTTGTAGTTTTCTTTTCTAAATCCGTGTTCAATGTTAATAGTGCTTTCATACGCGAGCTACAATGTGAAGGGCTCCAGGCTGCTTATAGCCAGAGAATGTGACTCTTTGTTTATTTCCAGTAGGAAAGAAAGGCAGGGAAGCAATTGCAATTGCATGTAGATCAATATTGCATGGTACTTCGTTTAAAATCTCTCTTTCGACAAAAATAAAACCGAATATTGAAACAACAAAGGGAAAACATATTCTACTCTCTAAAAAATCGTGTTTCTCACACTTAAATTTCCAGAGTCGGTGAGAATTTTTGTGGCGAGTGCAATGCACTTAGCCGTGTGCGACGATCATAGCAAATAATTGCCCTCTCTCTCTCTCTCTCTCTCTCTCTCTCTCTCTCTCTCTCTCTCTCTCTCTCTCTCTCTCTCTCTCTCTCTCTCTCTCTCTCTCTCTCTCTCTCTCTCTCTCATCCCGTGCCCTCTGCCCCGCCCCCTTCTCGCTCTCGCTCCCGCGGCTGATCGCAGAGACTGACGGTGTGCATTTCTTTTGTTGCAGGTACGTTTTCGCCAAGTTCACTACTTCCATTCTATCCGCGCGGCACGGTTGAGTATTCCGAGAAGAGAAGCGCCACTATGTCGGCGCGGCGAGAGGCGCTGCATGGTGTTTTATATATGGGACTGATGACGGACGACTTTTTAGAATCATAACTGTATGAGTTACGAGTGTGCGGGGCGAGGGGGCAAAAACTCTGAAGTTTTTATTGTACACCTCGTAATTTATAAAAAAAGTAAAAATTCAGAAAATGCTGAAAAACTCAGAAAAGTTCAGAGAAATTAAAAGGAAATTCTGGAAAATTTGCTAAAATTTAGGAAAAAATCAGAAATTTTGGGAAAATTTACACAAATTCACAAACTGTAGACTGGATTTCAGAGTTGTTTCCCCCCCGGTGCTGGGCGGGTCGTCTGCCCCGCACTGCCGCTTCCGTCCCGTATGATTTGCCCCTGTTAGCATAATAGCTGAACTGCTCTGCCCCCGTTTACAAGTTTCCCTCGTGGTCCGTTTTTGGGACGGCGCGTCCGGCGCGCTATTACCATGTTAGGCGCACCGCTGGGAGTGGGCTCGGAGACGCCCTGGAAAAGAAAAGGAAAAAAAAGGTCGTGCCTTTACTAGGTGTGCTAAAGGAAAGTGTCCCTGGAAAGGCTCTAGAAAGTCCTAAAGGTGCTCCAAGTCAGTGCCTTGGGTATAAAGTGCCCTTTTGCAGCTTGTGTGCCGTATAAAGTCACTAAAACCCTGGCATGTTTCAAAGCTATGATGACTTTTAGCACCTTTGTTTTTCTAGTATACACCGGCGGATATAAGGGTGCCGGGGAGAGAGGCATGGCATGATGATTCTTGCTGTTGAGACGTAGTGTTTGTGAGGTATAGGCCGGCTCATCTTGAGGGGGAATTCACATCCTTAATACGCTACACTTGATCTATGTACAGGGCATTTCATAAAAGACGCTGGTGCGGACGGGTTTGCCTACCCAATCTCCCGTATAAGGCGCCATAGCCCCTTGGGTAGGCAAACGCGCCCGCACTGCCCGCACCTGCTGCGTCTTTCTTGAAACGCCCGGTATCACGCGCTACCCGTCGTGCAATACTGAAGAACACAAAATTATACCGTTCAGTGATAGTGAGTAATACCGGTGTATAATGCCGTGTAATGCCGTGTAATGCCGAGTAGTCTGTACAAGATTTTCCGATGAGAATGCCCCCACCCCCCGGCGCATCTGGCATCGCCTGGTGCGTGCGCGCGCATGCACCCACACAGACCAGACGCTTTGCCGGACAGGGCGTGGCAGCAGGGCACCAGTCTACCAGTCTATATCCCTAATGGGGCGGGCAGGGGAGCGTCCGAAACATGACGGCCCAGAATACACCGCGGCAGACAGTTCGCTTTGATCCGTCCGTGCGGCGGGGGCGCGGGTGGGCGGTCGAGCTGCCGTCTGGTTCCGAAGATCGCGCTCTCTCACCTTCGTCTTTGTCGCACCTATGGCGGTGCCCTATATCGGGGATGGCAGGGCCGTATGAGTGCGACAAGGACGGAGGCGCGAGAGCGATCTTCGGAAACACACGGCTGGGGCCGGAAGAAGGGTGTTTGCGCGCTGGAGGGGAGGCCTCATCAGTGCAAAGTGAGTATGGGCCGTGCCGTGCCGAACCCTCCGCCTCCGCAGGCCTGAGAGATGTGATAGGGGTTGAAGGGGAGCACTCATCACCCACACTCACCTTATCGGGTAAACGGTCGGACGGTCTGATAGCGAGCAGCTTAACACAACATTAGGGGCGCTGGGAGATGGATAGGATCGGACAGGGTAGGGGGCGCCCCTGCGTCTGCCTGCGGACCGATTCCTTGACTGCCCGACACGACGACGGTCGCTCGGCAGGACGGGCTGTTCTGACCGAGGGGAGAGGGAGGTCACTTCGAGAAATAATTGTAGCCCCCCCCCCAAAAAAAAATAATAATAATAATAGTAATAATAATAATAAAATAACATGTGGAGGAAAGATACAGAAAAATCCGAAAAAAAATCTAGAAGAAAGATACAGAAATGTGGGTGTAAGATCAAAATTTATCAAAAAGGGACAGATATTTTCCTTTAAAAATCAAAAGTAGATTTTTTTTTAAAGAAACCTTTTTATACACATTTGTATGAGTGACTCAGCGGCGCCGTGGACTTTGTCAGCCGCTTTGACAATATTGCCGCTTGATACCTACGAGTATGGATGGCCTGTGTGGTTACGTGGCGCGCGACGCCTCAGCTGGAGCGTAGGGGTGGCGCCCAGGCCGGGCGGGGCGGGGCGGGGCGGGGCTGTTTACAAAACACGTGAGTCATTATGCAGGCAGGCACGCATACACACACACACACACACACACACACACACACACACACACACACACGGCACGCGCCGCCCTTGACACCGGATAGCAGCCATGGGGGTGAGCTGTAGTGCGGCTGCTGCTGCTGCTGCTGCCTCTCCCCTCCTCTCGCAGCCTCCGCCGTATGGAAGAGTAATTAAGGAGTGCTTTTTGTTTTTCCCTTTTTTTTTTAATGCCGACATTCTGCTTTTAAAGCGGGCTGTTTCACTCGCAGGAATTCAGCTAGAGACTTGAAATTTACACCGAAGAATTTACCTTGTGCAAATCCTACAAAATAAAAAAATTGTTTTAAAAAAATGTTTTAAAAAAGACAGAAAATCTTGAAAAAGTTCATTTTTTTTTAATCTTTTTATCGTAGTAATAGTCTTCCGGGGGAAAGGGGAATATCGCGGAATATCGACGTGTTCGGATCTCTTGGTCGAAATGTTTCCATATGCCCCATCTCTTCCCGTTCCGTTTTGGCGCTACTGGCAGCTTGATGGCCGAACAAATATCCGATTAACACAATGGTGGTTATGCCGCATGGGTTTTGAGCAAAGGTCTCTTCATCATGTTGTGACCATGTAGGCTATATAGTTTTCCCATGTATACTTTACTGAGTCGAGTATGTTGCGAGTACTTTTTTCGTGGACATAATATCTTAAGGAATCGAGTGCCTCAATCCAGGGTGCAGTACAAAGCGTTCCAAATTCAAGATGATGGCAGTTTGCGGGGCGCGCGGGGCGGTGTTCTACTGCCCTGGTCGGCCACGCCCCACTGTGTTGCATGCGGAGCCCCCCTCCCCGTCCCGGGCCCCTCAGCTCCGTTGTGCAATTCCCTCCCCCGTGTACCCCCCCCCCCCCTCGCCCCCCCGCCCCCCCCCTCTCCCTCCTCCGCAGAGCGGGCTGCTGCTGCTGCTGGATTCTCAGGAAATCAATAACTGCGGGGCTGGAGCGGCGCGGGGCTGGGGGTGAGAGGGGGGGGGCGGGGGATACGGGGATGATGCTGGCGACGGCCCCGGAGGACCCGCGCGGGGGGGGCGCGTGGCCGGCCAGCAGCCGAGTGGGGGGAGGGGGGGGGGCACGGGATATATCTTTCACTCGTACCCCCTCTGGGGCCCCCGCGACTCTCTCTGTGAGGCTAGGCTGCATATAGCGCGCGGGGCCTCTCTGAGCTCGGCGGAGGGGGTGAACAAAAGGCGCGGGTCTGATTGGGGGAACTACATCCAGGGGTTTGCAGCAGGTACAGGGGAGTGTTGAGGTAGGGCAGCGTGGAGGCGGCGCGGGGCAGCCCTTCACTGGGTCGCGCTTCGCACCCGGTAAAGGAAGGGTAGGGGCGCCGGGCGTGGGGGCGCAGCGCTCTCCTCGCTCCGTCTCTCTCGCACCTAGCCTATGCGGGCGCAAACCACGAGTGCGAGAGGGACGGAGCGATAAAAGCGCTCTTCTGCATCAGTCGCTTGTCGCTTTACTGGTCCGGGTTAGCGCGGGTTGCTCTGAGAGCCGGGATCAGTGCGTGGAGGCCGGTGGCGGCGGCTGCTCTGCGAACTGCGATATAGCGAAGGGTTAATTCAGAACACTCGGGGCGGGGCGGGGCGGGGCGGCCGCTGGTCAGCTGCTGGACCGTGCAGGGGAGCAGCGGCAGCTGCTGTGCTGTGCCGTGCCGTGCTGCGGTCAGCAGTGCTGCTGAAGGGCACTACGCCGCGCCACGCCGCGCCGCGCGTCGAGATTGCGTTGCGTGGTCCGGCCCGGTCCGGCGCGGCTCCGCGGCCCGCACCGCTGCTGTCAGCCTGTGGTTGGGTGCCCCGCCCCGCCCCGCCCCGCCCCGCCCCGCCCTGCCCTGCCCTGCCCCGCCCCGCCCCGCGGACTGGGCTACACTGTGAGTTGAGTAGGGGCCGACCTCAGTCTTCCCTCGGCCCGGCCCGGGGCCCTGCCCGGCGGCCGTGATGAGCTTGGCGTGGCCAGTGGCGAGGCGAGGCCATGGTCAAGGCCGCCCCGCCCCGCCCCGCCCCGCCCCGCCCCGCCCCGCCCCTCCAGCTCGGCGGGGGGGGCGTGCACTCTAGCCGCTCCAGCGCCGGTCTGGTCTGGTCTGTTCTGGTCTCCAGCCTCGGGCGCGGCTTTGGCGTGGCTTGCTTGGTCTCGCTGCTCTGTTCGCCCCTTATAAGTGCAGAACCATAAAGTTTGCGATCCGGAAAACTCCCTTCTATCATGCAAGGCGGCTGCACTCTAGAGTAACTGCGAAAAACACTTTCTAAACTGATATCGGCTCGGGTGGATAAATGTGAATCTCCGGATTCGTGTTTACGCGCAGATTGCATTTCGGACAGTAAAAACTACCAAAAATTCAAAGCGGAGCTCAAAATATAAAAATTGAATCTTTGGGTTTTCCTTCATAAGAACTCAATGTTAAATTTCGAGGTCGTTGTGGGAGCTCAAGATGTTATTTGATCGGGATGAAAATTTTACACCGTTCATAGTGGGACCTGATGGGACATTTATCCCCCCGAGCCTATATCAGTTTCGAAAAAAGTGTTTTTCGCAGTACCCTACTGCACTCATCATCAGTGACGATTTTTTTTTATTCCTTTTATTTTTAAAGGTTTTTCTACTTATTAGTGGCGAAATGTTGTGCGCCTAGTACAGGACGAGCCAAGCGCTTGCCGCCCCGCCCCGCCCCTCCCCGCCTCGGGCCGCTCTTAGCGATTAATGTGAAGGCTCTGTATAGCTTTTACTACGGAGTGATGCGGGTCGGGTCGGGTCGCCGCAGGGGTGGGCCCCACTCCGCGGCGCTAGCAGATGACAACCGCGCGTCTCAGAGCATCACTGTCATCCATCACCGCGGTGTCAGTACAGAGCAGCCGCGTGGGTCACCAGTACCAGCAGGTCACCCGCGCGGGTCACCCGTATGTCGAGCCGAGACGGGTGGGGCTGGGCTGGGCTGAGCTGGGCGACCATCCTCATTGGAGCCATTGGCAGACGGCGGCGAGGGGGGCATCACTCATACAAAATGAGTACAATGATTTTTTCAACTTTTAATTTGCTTTATTTTTGGTCATTTATTTATTTATTTATTTTTTCTTTCTTTCGATTTTTGATGGAAAATTTCATTCATTCTTTGCTGATAAATTCTGATCTTCTACCGTCATTTCTGAATTTTTTTCATATTTATTTCGTTTTTTGTTAATTTTTTCTCGATTTTTCGGATTTTTCTGTATCTTTATTCTTGATTTTATATTGATTTTTTTTTTTACTAATTTTGATTGTTTGGGGGTTCTGTGCAATGATTTTTCGGACGGCGGCGGCGTGGCGGCGTCTTCATGTCATGCATGTTGGTTCCAGAACGCTGCGTGTGTGTGGAGGGGGGGGGGGAGGGAGGAGCTGGAGAAAGGCAGCGCAGTGCAGCACGAGCGCGGCCGCGGGTTAGTTCAATCCAGCCTGGCGGGGCGGGGCGGGGCGGGGCGGGGCGGGGCGGGGCGGGGCGGGGCCGACCTGCAGAGAATGACAGAGTGGCTGGGGGGCGGCATCAGCCTAGCACCTTGTTTGGTTGTGTCGTTGCGCCCCACTCCACCCCGCCCCGCCGCCCCCGCTACGCTCATTTTGAGGCACCTCTGTCGCGTGTGTTCTTCCCGAAGGTGAAATAACTCTGTATTCTCGTCAGTATTATTATCTGTACACCTCGTAATTCAGAAAAATTCAGAAAAGTTAAGAAAAAGTAAGGAAAATTCATTTAAATTTACAGAATTTTAGAAGAAAACGCAAGCAAAAATTCACAAAAAAAAACACTTAAAATTCACGAAAACACTGGAAAAACAAAGGTAGGACGAGAAGGGTTTTAATGCCTTTACCAAGGCATTAAAAATTAGCACCCCTGCAAAGGCATTAAAACTGCCCAAAGGTGTTAAATTTTAATGCCTTTGGCCAATTTCGTGCCTTTGCAAAGGCATTAAAATTTCACACCCCTAGAAAGGCATTAAGTCCTACCTTTGTTTTTCCAGTGAATTCACCAAATTTGTAGACTACAGTTAAGAGTTGTTCCCCCCTATGTTCCGCCGCGCTCCATCGCGTTGTCTGTTCTCACCTGCCCTGCCCTGCTCTTCTTTGCTCTGCTCCGCCCTCCCACCGATATAATGACCGCCTTTGAGATGGCGGGGCGGTCGCTGTATGCCGCGGCGCGCACTGTAATCGGCGGGTCCACTCCGGCCGGGGCGGGGCGGGCGGAGCGCTCGGCTCGCAGCGTCTGATGAGATCCGCGGGCCGATAGCGCAGCAGGGCAGGCTGCGAGCTGTGCGTCGTCTCGTGGTGGGGGTGGGTGGCTGGCTGGCTGGCTGGGGCCAGATGAGAGTGGTTAGAGACGATAGACGAGACGAGACGTCGTGGACGTGATGTGGATGACGGACTGCGAGCCGCGCGAGCCGGCCGGCCGGTTGGGCCGGTCTGGCGGGGCGGGGCGGGGCGGGGCGGGGCGGGGCGGGGCGGGGCGGGGCGGGGCGTGGTGCGGTGCGATGGCGTTCCCCTTTCTGCCGGCCTTGGCGTGGCGAGGAGAGGAGAGGAGAGGCGAGGCGCGAGGGGCCCCAGGTTGGCGCCATGAATGAACCCCCCGCCGCGCCCCCGCCCCGCCCGCGCCCCCCCGCCCCACCTCACCCCGCCCGAGCTTGGCCCACGCGACTAACGGCGCGGTGTGGGTCTGAGCGTCAGGCGTCACAACAGCTGCCGTGTGTCGCACCGCTCACCGCGTAAACAGCGGAACACTGGCCGGCCCGGCCCGGTGTATAAATACCAGGTGCACTCGCGGGCTAGGAACGCCCCGCGGGAACGCCCCCGACTGTGACCCCGCCCCGCCGCCCCGCAAGGAGAACCTTGCGTGTGCGTTGTGAGTGTGTAGTAAAAATGAAAGCTCGCCGCTGCTTATGGTGATATTCATTTCCTGACAGGCGGAACAGAGGTGTGACTATCAACGATGATGGAACATCACCTATTTTATTCGTGTACTTCAGATGCATGCGCGTTGTGATCATATTTTTGACGCGGCCACTTTTTTTTCCCGCATGTGTATACTGCTACGTGTTCTTCCCTCGCGCTTGTTGTGTTTCTCTTTCTCCCATCCATCCAGCCAACCAACCGCCGGACGTCTGAGGTAGCATCAAGGGGGATAAGCAGCTCTGAAATATTTTTACATCTCTTGATTTAAAAGATTTCAGAAAAATACCAAGAAATCTAGAAGAAGAAAAATTCTCAAAAGTCAGACAAAATAAAGAAACAGAGAACTCCAAAACAATATAAAGCCTATGTTGCAATAATTAACTAGGGAATAATTTAGAAAAATTCAAAAGATGTTAAGGAAAATTCGAAATCTAAAATTCTTAGCTGTTTCCCTCTTGGGTAGAATAGACGCGTGTGTGTTTTTGTGTTTTAACATTGAACGTGCTATATAATGCCACCAATATAAATGCGTGGCTGTGTTCTTCTCGAGGAGCGCTGCGCGTTGTTGTCTGTCTGTTCGCTGAGCCAATTCCAAGTGATTTGCACCAATAATGTAGAGCTGGGCCGGAGCCGGCGGCGGGTTGATGTTGATGATGGTCTCGGCTCGGTATAAATTGAAATTGATAGGTCGTTCATAAACCATACGTGTCCTGGAGGTGGAGGGGATAGAAATATTTGGACCCTCATTTAGGAATACACCTCATGTGTATAATAAACATCACATTTGTATTTTTACTCAAAGATGCATATGTTATGGTAGTCTCGTGGTAAGTCTATGAGCTCCCATAAAGGTCCTGAAACTACACTGGAAAAACAAACGTGCTATATAGCACCTTTTTTGGGGTGCTACTGAATTTTATGGGGTGTTACTGCACTAATGCCTTTGTAAAGGCACGAATAGGGCCAAAAATAGCACCTTTGGAAGGCGATAGCGCCTTTCTAAAGGCACTATTTCACTAACGCCTTTAAAAGGCATTAGATAGCACCTTTGTTTTTCCAGTGTAATGAGGGACATTTATATTTGAGCCCCCGCCCCCCTCCCAACTCTAGGGCACGTAGTTTATGAACGACTCCGGAGGAGTAAGACCAGGCGGGCAGAGCAGAGCGCTTCGGAGACTGGCTGCTGCTCTCTGGGGGGGCAAGGAAGGGAATGAAAATAAACAGACTGGAGCTATTTCCGCCCGCGCCGCCCCGCCCCGCCCCGCGCGGCCGGCTGAGGCGGGAGTGGACTGGACTAGAGACTGTCTTGTCAATGTTTTGGTGATAACGGGCTGCGTTTTTAGTATTATTATTATTATCGTTGCATGTATTTCCCGCGCGCGCCGTCGCGTTAACTTGTAATGGTGCGGCGGGGTTATCTTTGGGTCTGATGAGATACAAGTTTGATGAATGGGCGCGGGGCGGGGGCGAGGCGAGGGAGAGAAGCAAGTGGTGATGTGCGTGACGGTTGTGTCGGCGCGGTGCCTGCCTTATCTTCCTGGCCGCAGCTGCGCTGCTGTGAGCGCCTTGGCGGGTAGGCAACCCGCCGCGGAGGCGTGTTGGCCGGGACTGCCTACGTCCCGGGCGCTCCGACTGGTCTGCATTCTGGATCAGCCGACTTTGTTTTCAGCTGAGCGCTTTGTTTTCGCTTTATGTCTCTCGTACTCGTGGGGTTCGCCGTATAGGTACGAAAGAGCCAGAGGGAGGAGAGCGCTCTTCTGAACAGGTCTGCAGACCGAGGGGGCCTCAACTCCTGAAATCATGTGTACACAACAGCTGATATCTTCAAAATCATTGTCAAAAAATGTGGATCTATTGCCGGAAAAAATTGATTTGAGTGCATATTTTGGGCTCATAATGCTCAAAATACGCTTGTATTTACTTTACGACTTATTTCTTTCAATTATAAGAGGTGTAATCATGTGAAATCATGTGAAATCTTGAAATCATGTGTACAAATTTTGAGTGAGTTGAGGCCCCCTCGCTGCAGACAAACTCTGCTGCCATGCGCGTGACGAGTTGCTGCGTGCATTTTTTTTTTTATCGTGTTTGCATCCATAGTTTTTTTTTTTATTATTATTATTGTGTTTGCATTCATTGTTTTGTTTTTTTCATTTCCCCGTTTTCTGTCCCGGGTCGGTGCGCCCCCACCTCTTGGCGCGGCTCGCACGCGCGCTCTCGATCCTGATCTCCCTCCGGAAGTGCATGACCGTCTGTAGCCCCCTCCCCTCCCCCACTGCACCACGCTCCCCTCCCCTCCCCCGCCGCATCAAGGCGTCGCGTTTGAATCTCTATTGTTTTGTTTCCTTCGGTTTTGTGTGTGTGTGTGTGAGAGAGGGCGGCCCGCTCCGCCCCGCCCCGCCGCGCCACGCCTCCACACCCACACCTACCTGCTAAAAATACGTGACACCTCGCCGTCGGCCCGGCTCTGTCCTGCCCACGGCCCCGCCCCGCCCCGCCGTGGCGTGTGGCGTATGGTGCGAGACGGGGTGCTGCGTCAGGGTCAGAACGCTTTGCGCGGCTTTGTGACGGAGCGGGGGCCAGGGGGCCAGGCCGGAGCCGGGTCGTGGGCAAGCAGGGCCTTCTTGTTGTTGTCGCGCTGCGCTCAGCTGTATAGGGTGATCCCGCACCCTGGTTACGTCTCTCTCTCCTTGTCGCACTCATGGGGCACTTCCTCAAGGTGCGAGCGAGAGGCCCCGCGCGCCCGGCCCGGCAGGCAGGGGGTCAGTAAGCGAGGTCAGGCCGGCCGTCGGGTCCCGCCCCCGCCACTCCCCGCCTCGCGTGGGCGGCCGTGGCGTGGCGTGGAGCGGGCCGGGCTTTACGTAGAACGCGACGTTCAGGCGAGCTCGTCGTGGTGGGGGAACAACTTTGAAATTTTTGTACATCACGTAATTTAACAACAACCCAAAATGCATCAGAAAATAACTCTCAAAATGAGTCAATTGACTCCAGGAAAAAAAAAATTATGGGAAACTACGAAAAGCTCATCAAACTTTGGAAAACTTTGGAGAAAAAAAAATCGCGATATTTGTACACCATCTCGGCCGTGCTGGACTCCCAAGTTACGCGGGGCGGCGGCGGCGACTCTGTGTTCGTGGAAGTGAATGCGGACGCGGCGGGGCGCGCGGCGGGGACGTATCCGGTCCACATTATTGTGTAGTGAAGGTGGCAGGTGTGTGTGTGTGCTGGACGTGTCACTTAACAAGCCCGCTCTATTATCTCCCCTGTTATTGTTGTTTTATTTCTGTGTGGAGTGTGTGACGACCTCATTGGCGCGGTGGTCCGGTCCACGCTTTTACCTTCCCGTGCCTCCTCCTCCTCCTCGCTCCTGTTGCCCCCGCGCCGTCATTCTCATCGTGATTTTACCCACGTGTTCCCCTTCCCCGCGGGGTCCGTAACTCCACGCCCCCTGCCCGGCCCCGGCTGCTCTTGGCTTGCAGTCTACTGCACCGGTTTGGCGGGGCTGCGCGGTGCTGCGCGGCACCTCCGGAGAAAGTCTCGCCAAAGATCCAAAGCGAAGGAGACGTGGTGGCGGGCTCCCTGCCCCTCATCCGCCCTCCTGCCCCTCTTGGCCCGCGCCCCGCTCCGCCCCGCGCGGCCGGCACCGACATCTGCGGTGGTCCGGCCCGCGGGCCTCTGCCCTGCCGTGCCCTGCACTGCCCTGCCACGCCACGCTCCGTATCGCGTGGTCTGGTCTGGTCTTCCCCCCGGCTCGTCCCGTCAAGTGACGGTGAGAGTATTATATGGCGGTTCCGAGCCTGGAGGATTATACAAGCGTTCAGCAACAGTTCTGCTCGATAAGCTTGGAGGCTCTCAATTTGTCTCCAGGGCGTCGTAACGTGACGTTCATTTTCGTAGGAAATTAGTCAGGAAGATACCAGGAAAGTTGTGGTAACCGAGGAGTGAACACCCCAATAAGAGGTTTGAAAAAAAAAATCAAGAAAATTTTACAAAGTTCATAGTAGTTACATTTGAGGGAAATCGCGTAAAACAAACAAGAAAAGTCGTGTAGAGCAGTACTCTTCTCCGAGGGGTCTTATCACCACACATTCAAGCGTACACCGATTTTTCAGATTTTTCTGTTTTTTCTTGGTTTTCCTTGATTTTAACTGATTGTTTCCCTGATTTTTCTATGATTTCTTTTGAATTATTCTAGATTTTTCTGATTTTTTCTTGATTTTTTTTCTGATTTTCCTGATTTTGTTTTCGAGTGTACACTTATTTTTTTTATTTTTATTCTTTAAGTGAATGACCCCTCGGCCTCGGCCCTCTCCCCGGTGGTGACCCCGTTACCCTTCACTCGTTGCGCTGACCCCTTGCCCCGTTCCGTTTTGTCCCGCAGATGTCCGCGTGCAGCTGGGCGAGCAGCTGCGCTGCCTCGACGGCCGGCTCGAGACGCAGGTGGCGCTGGTGCAGGAGCTGCAGGACTACTTCCGGCGGCGCGCCGAGGTGGAGCTCGAGTACTCGCGCGGCCTGGACAAGCTGGCGCGCTCGCTGTCGGCCCGGCACCGCGAGCAGAAGCTCAAGCGCGAGCAGTGGCCGCTCTTCTCGTCGTACGCGTGCTGGCAGCAGCTGGTCACGTCCACGCGCACGCTGAGCCGCGACCACGCCAGCCTCGCCGACGTGTACGCCGCGCAGCTCGTGCCGCGCCTGGCGCGCGTCGCCGAGGACGTGCAGCGCATCTACCGCCGCTGCCGCGAGGTGGGTCCAGTCCCGAGGTGTCGTGTCAAGTCCCCTCATTTTATATGTAAAATTTGCGTGTAATTTCAGGGTGGCCACAACACTGGAAACCCAAGTGTGTGAATGTCGCACACTTGTAGGTGTGCGTGGATTCATTCGTACACTTGGCCACTTAAACGTGTGAATTGTCCTAGGATATTCACACGTTTGAGTGGCCAAGTGAACGAATGAATCCACGCACACCTACAAGTGTGCGACATTCGTACACTTGGATTTCCAGAGAAGTCAGGGAAATTTCAGGGGGGGGGGGGGAATGGTGAGGGTAGTCCGGGAAATAATGTCAGGGGAAAAGGTTCAATGTCAGCGAAATTTTGTCAATCGACTGCATTTGCCAATTATTCGCGCAACGCAGATTTTTCACTCTTTTCTTTCTTAACAGTTTTCTTCCCCTTAATTCTTGCATTCATGTCAGGGGAAAAATACAATTTTGTCAAGGGAAATGTCGGGGAATTTGACTTTCCAGATTTTGTGGCCACCCTTACATCTGTTTTTTCTTTTTTAATTACATCGGTATTATTGAATTTATTGGTTTAATTATATCCCAAGCAGAACACATATTGCTTGTACAAAAAGCAAGAATCAAGCCTTATTTCTATTAACATAGAATTCTACTGACATAGAGTTCCATCGTTCTGCAAGATTGTGTCCAGTTTCCCTTTCAGTTCCCCCACACATAGACTCTAGTAGTTTGGGACATGTTATTTAACAGAAATAATTTGCTCATTGCTGGGGTTATTTCAACCACCACAGATAAAACCTATAGCCTTTTAAAGTAAGGGACGATAGGTTATTTAACTGAAATAATCATTTTTAGCATATTTAAGCATTCTTTTTTTTTTTTTTTTTTTTTTTTTTTTTTTTTAGAAAAATCACCAATTTTACCGTATTTTACCATTATATAACCTTTTTGATGCATTCCAAATTTGAAACTCAAGGTGGGCCAGGAGCTGCACGAGGAGATCCTGCGCGTGTTGCACGAGCTGCACACGACGATGAAGACGTACCACGGCTACCAGGGCGAGATGCGCGCCGCCGAGGGCAAGCTCCGCCTCGCAGAGGCGCAGCGCCTCAAGCTCGAGCAGGGCACGCCGCCCGAGAAGCTGCCGCGCTCCAAGAAGTACCGCCTCATCGAGAAGGAGGTGCAGAAGGTAACTGCTTTTGCATTTTACCCCCTTTCTTCCTAATTATTTATTATTTTTATCACCTTCTTTTTGTCCTTTATTTGCCTTTTACATTTTCAAGTTTTTGCAATTGTTTTCTCTTATTTTATTTATTTATATTTTTTTTTCAGCGTAAAAGTAAATTTAATGATGCTAGCCTGAAAGCCTTGAAGGCAAGGAATGAATATGTGTTGTGCCTAGAGGCAGCTAACACAACAATCCACAAGTACTTTGTGGATGACCTCTCTGATTTGATAGATGTGAGTATTTGAGGATAAAGTTGTTGGCATAGTGTACTCATGATGGCTTATAATCTTGCTGATCCTGTACTATTTTGTTTTCAGTGCATGGATTTTGGATTTCATCAGTGTGTAACTAGAGCTCTCCTCCTTCACATGTCTTTGGAGGAAGGGCGAATCAGATCATCTCAATTACAAAGTGATCAGTTGAACTCTTGTATTAATTCCCTAGACTCACGGCTAGATAAGCAAAGATTCCTTGAAAGCAATCACACCGCTTTTGTCATACCTAAAAAGTTTGAATTCCAAGGACTACGTAGTGATGAGGTATGACTGCGAACTTTATCTAATTGAGTCTATCCCACTCCCTTATAGGTGGCCGTCTATTGTAATTTTTCATACTATTTTTGTAGGTGGTCACCGTTGACAATGAACTTCTGCCAGTACTAAAAGATGAATTGAAAGCAAGATTGCATCAACTTACAAATCGTATCTTGAGCCTTCGGGCAGAGTCAGAAGAAGTGTGGAAAACTCTGGAAACAGCAGAGACTACCCTCCTTGAAATGATAACAGCCAAAGATTATGATTGTTCAGCTTTATTCACGGGCAGTGCTGACATTACTCCAACACCGCCTACACGACCTCCAGAAACAGTAACATTGAAGCTTCGTGCTGATCGCCATGAAACAGAAGAATTTTACTTATCTGTAAGTTCATTGTAAAATTTGATATTTTAATCATTTTTAGCACAGTAATATGCAGTGGGTTTATTATTATCATTAATTTTTCAGAAATTTAGGGAGTATTTATTAGGTACAAGTCGTATTGCAAGATTAGACTCAAAACATGAACATATTCGGCAAACATTGCTAAGTAGTGGAGAAACCAATGAAAACATGCCATCATCTCTCAATCTCAACATGAGCTTGACTACAAATCATACAAATGTATGTATTATGTATTATATTAAACCACTTTTAATGTCCTCTCAAATTTAGCCCTCATAGACTTTTAATGTATCTCTATTTGCACATTAGGGTCAACCAACAAGTACCAAGCCCATTCGGAGGAAAAGAATAGGCCGCTTACAGATGAATGGACAGCCTAAATTATTTGGAGGCTCCCTTGAAGAATATTTAGAAATGTCAAACCAAGATATTCCTCTCATTGTCAAAAGCTGTATTAGAGTCATTAACTTATATGGTATAATATTCCCTATTTCATGGTGGAGCGGCTTAGAGATTTGCATGGCTTTAAGCTGTCCTTACATTAGTTCCTATGTGTGAGACTATTAGCTTGACTATTTTTGTGCTCTTGTAGGTCTGCATCATCAAGGTATTTTTAGGGTATCAGGATCTCAAGTTGAAATTAACAATTTCCGAGAAGCTTTTGAGAGGGGTGAGGACCCATTAGCTGACACAACTGATGCCAGTGATATAAATTCAGTTGCTGGTGTTCTCAAGCTGTATCTCAGAGAATTAAGAGAACCTCTCTTCCCAATCGTGTTTTTTGAGCTGTTTATGGAGCTAGCTCGTAAGTTTTTTCTGATGATTTCAGTAGAGGACGCACATTTTGCCATGCAACTCTATTAAACTCTCTGTTTTTAGAACAAGATTCCAAAGAATTCATTATTAAGATGAAAGATTTGGTGGCAAGTCTCCCAAGGCCATTTATAATTATTCTTAGATATCTTTTTGCCTTTTTGAATCAGTAAGTCTCAACTTTACCTACAGTATCTAAATACAGTATATTTTAAACTAGGCTTGTAGCTGACATTATTATACATTTCCCTTATTCATAATCAATTCCTCTTACCAGTCTGTCAGAATTTTCTGATGAGAACATGATGGATCCATACAATTTAGCCATTTGCTTTGGCCCAACTCTTGTTCCTGTACCAGAGGACAAGGATCAGGTTCAGTATCAGAACCAAGTGAATGAGCTGATCAAGAATATAATTCTATACTACGAAGACATCTTCCCTCCAACTGCAATTTTGCCTGGCCCAATGTATGAAAAGTTCATCACTAGAGAACCAGATGACAAGTAGGTGTTTTGATTATAATGAGGATATAAATTATTTATCTGATGATTCTGAAATAAATAAAACCTTCTATTTTGAAGTGATGTCGGTGATTCACCATCAGATCACGCTCAAGAAGATATTGATTCTGAAGTGTATCCTTCAGAAGATGGTGTGTATGCGTTTATCATGAAACTATTGTCTCAATGAACATATGTAGGAGTTATGTCTTAACTTTATTTCTTCAGAATGTGAATCGCTTGAAGCTACAGCCCAGTTTGACTTCTTAGCAAGGTCCGACCGTGAATTGAGCTTCAAGAAAGGAGATCATTTACAGCTCTTTACTCAAGTTTCAAATGACTGGTGGCGTGGTAGAGGTGCTCGAGGGGTTGAGGGCCTTATTCCAGACAAATATATCTTGTTAAAGATTAAGTAAGATTCCCTTCTGTTTATACAAAACAATATTCAATATAATTATATCCATCATGTTTCCTTACGAATTTTATTTGCTTTCAGGGATGAAGAACGCGATAAATTAGAATTATTGAAGTCAAGTTCATCTGATGAATCTATGAGAAGAAGAGCATCAAGTTCAAATGATTCTGTTCTTTCTGGAGCATCAGGATCGACTCAGAATGACTCGCCAGTACTTGGGTCAGGTAGCAGCGCAACATGGCCAGCTGTAGGGGGACTAGGTGGCTTAGGGGGCCGTTCTCCAACCTCTCTAGTCGTCTGTGACCCACCACCCCCACCTTTGCTCTCTCCAACTGCTGAGGTACTGGAAACAACAGTGTAGATTTTGGTCTACTAAGCCATAGCTTTTGTGTGTAGTTCCTTTTTACTTGTTCTTTTGGGGCTAAAACCTTTTTCTTTTTTTGTTTTGTTTTTATTTGGGTTAATTTCTGTAATGAAAGATACATTGCTTCTTTCTGCTGCAATTTTTGTAAACAAATTTTTTTTTTGATTTTGGTTTTTTGTATTTATTATTTTAACTTTGAGTAGTCTCAGCAGATAAATGCAGTGTTTGTTTGCATGGCCACGTGTTGCTTCAGAAGTGATGAAAAAACATCGAATCCATTGTGCTTGTACCTTTTTTGTAATGGTTTTTCCTTCTCCAAAGTTTTTCACTTGTCGGCAGTGTTTTGTCCTAGTAATTTTCTCCACTGTCAGAGCAGCAATTTGTGTGCATTATTTTCTGTGTGTCTTTGTGTGCATTTGTGTTGGTAGTTTGACCCTTTTGGTTTTCAACTTACTTTAACTTTGTAGTGACTTGTTCATTTATTCTTTACCTCTAAATTGTTTGTTCATAACAAAAGTGAGTCATGACGCATGCTTATCATTTTGGCTTCTATCATATAGGTTTTAGACAAGAGAAAGATGTTAGATGTTGTGTCCTTGAAAGAAAAAAGGGAGAAAAATTCAGAAACCTTTAGCCTAAAATGCTTTGTAGGAAACGGGATCAGACTGAATGTGTCGTACATTTATTGGACAAAATCAATAACATCAGAATAGAAATAATCAAACGTTGGAATTACTGCTGAGGTCGAGGTTAACTGTTGGAACTTAGTTTTGAATTTTAACATCAGGCTTCTACCGGTAGTTATTTTGAGGAAATTTCATAATAAGACTGTATGCAGAAGAATTTTACTAACCAAATTCAAATTACTTATTATGTTTTACCTGTCATGTTTTCAATTTTATGGAGTTAGCCTTCCTGAAAGGCTCAGTGTTGTCTGTGATATTCTGATTTAAAAGATGAAACGTTGTCTATTTGTAGTCAGTCATTTTCATCAGCATCTCTATCAATGTTTGTATGTTTGAAATCTTTATGAAAGTGTGTCTTCCTGCCTTTGTGCCCCCTCAACTCTTTTGCTTTTTGTTTGCTGTCATACCTAGAACTCCTCATCTTCCTTTATATTGTTCTTTGGCATCATTATCGTCCAATATTAATTTTAACCTATCAACCCTTTGTTTCCATGGAACATGTCTTTGCTATATGTGGAACTTCTTTGCTTATTTTTTTGTGACTTAAACACGTTGCTTGGTTGAATTGTCCTTGCTGTATTGTGTATTGTTTATCTTTTCATAATTAGTTGAACATTAGTCCATTGATTATTTTCTAAATATATATCATTGCATTTCTAGGTATAACATCTGAAAGCCAGAAGAAGCCACTTCCTTAGTAACGACAGTCTTTTGATTTGCAAGAAGATTGTAAAGCATTACATTTAATGAGTGACATTAATTCCTGTGAGCTTCTCTTAGACTCATAAAGCACTACTTTGTCATTGTGATATATGTCTACTGTAATTGGATGTAACTATATGTAAATTTTAATCAGTCAAATATTTGATTATATAGAACAGTTTGATAAATATGTACTTGCATCAAGAAGCAAATTCTTAGTAGTTTGGTGAAAGAGACAATATTTCAGCTGTCTTTGGCATTTATTACCTATCAAGGCTGTGAGGTTATTGTGGTTATTTAATTTGTTTTTTAGCTTTGACTTTTTTTTTTTCCTTTTTGAAATGGAGCTTTTACATTTTGCAATTGATGCCTACTGAAAGCATCTATTTTTGATACCAGAAAAAAGTTCTCTCCGCGGTGTAAATAACAATCGGTGCACAAAATTTTATAAAGTGAATGGCTGACTGATTTTTGCATTATAAACTGGGATTGAGTTTAGCTCTGTATAATTTATTGTTAGCATTGTTTAATTTTTATCATAGATATTTTTGGAACATATCATAGCAGGTGTTGAGCATTGACTGAATCATGTACTGGTTCATATCCCAGTCAAAATTTAACTGTGTACTGCAGCCTGCTTACCATGTTCACCAACCAATTCAATTTGTACATCGTTTTCACTGTAGATTTAAGTAGGTAAAAAATGTTCATTCAAGTCATTGATCCTTATTTTTACTTCATGTACAAATCTGCTATATTTTTTAAGTTTTTCTTGATGTTGTATTTCCCATCAATGAAAATAGCGACTAAGTGGTACCCATACTTATCATGTTCCCTCTGTTTTCAAGGAGGAATCTTTGCTTCTAAGCAATAGTCATGTCCACATCTTATAGGTAACATTGTCATCAAACAATAGATGTATTTATCATTGAAAGTGTAACAATTTGGACAACAATAAATGTCTACATATTATTCCTGAAACAAAAAAATTGAATCAGTTCAGATTCATTTCACAAGAAATCTATAACATTTACCTTAGTGGGCTCTCTTTGCAGTTGTTAGGAAGTGGGAGGTAATTTTGACAGGAATACCTAAGGTTTTGTTTTTCAAAGTTTGCATTTGCAGTAGTTTGTTTTGCATGTTACATTTTTGTAGTTGGATGATTTGCTTCAATTTGCTGGGCTGTGGTGTGACCTTAGTATTTTCTGAACTTTGAACTAACTGATTCCAGAATTTATCACGGCATTTGAATCAGTATTTCATATTTATTGATGAGGAGAATTTTGTTTCAGAATGTGAAGTTAACTTTCAATGAAGTATGGGGAGGAGGGAGGATACATTTTCCCAAATTTCACAGCTTTTCTCTATAAACCAGCATTCTAATAATGTTTTTTGTCTTCTTTTTTTCAGCCTGATCTGAACTCCTCTATTCACAAATCTGCTAGTTGCACAAGCCTAGACTCTGGGAAAGAATCTGCTTGTGATGACCAGCTTCTTCGCCAGGATCACCTAGCTGATCATGTGTCGGAGAAGCTTACCTTGTGTCTGAAGGAAAGATCTCCCCATTCTCCTGATAGTGGTGCCAGCGGCTCGAGCGAATCACCCCCAACTGAGGCGGCCGCTGTGTCTGTGGCATCTGTCTTGTCTCAACCTCAACCCCAGCCTCTGTCCCAAGTCAAAGCTCAACTCCTCAAGCCTCAACCTCAGGCGCAGCCCCTGCCCCAGCTCCAGGTTCCAGTTCGACAGCATTCAGAGCCCGCCGCTCCCTCCGCTCTCATCACCGCCCTCAGGCGGTCTCATCATTCCATTGACGAAGCTCTGTCTTCTGCCCAGTGTGTGGCCACCGCTGTTTTGTCTGCCAAGGAGAAAGAGGATGAAAGGGAGGGAAAGGAAACACCATTGAACATTGCGGAGGATTTAGTTGCATCTGGGACTCAAGACGGAGTATGTGACATGCGCCAAAAGCAAACGCCGGACTTAGTTCTTGATCTTCCATTCCGGTTAACCTCTGAATCAAACTCAACGAAAGATAGTGAGACCGATTCATTATCCGATAAGGATGATGACTCCCATTCGTCACTGAGCCCAACTGGCCCTGAAAGCCCGGACATGACCACAGCTGCTGAAAGATTTGCCAAGCAAAACCAATGTACTTTGAAGAAGAATACCAAAGCATCTCATAGCTTAGGTTCTCCATTAGACTGTAAACCAAGTACTACTACTCATAGCTCACCCAGACATTCAAAGTCCATGGACTGTGAGAAGGACTCTGTGAAAGAAAATGTGTCATATGTGACCCATTGCCTGAAAAAACAGTCCTCAACATCAGCTGCTCAGCCTCCTGTCGCTCATACTCAAGCTTATGACAAGAAATCTGCAGTGGCTCCCATCAAACCGCCACTAAAGGCAAAACCACAAATTCTGAAGAAGCCACTTGTTGCTGCATCATCAGTGGCTCAACCCACCATTCCAGCAGCTCCAGCACCCATTCAGAAAGATGGAGGTGAACTGACATCCACTGGTTGTAGCAGTGACAGCTCTGAAGTTTAACTTTTACTCTTGACTTTAAGTCTATGATTTAAATATTTTGATCAAAGACACTTTACATGAAATTTTATTTCAAGTTGCGGGTGTCTATGAAACACCTATTGCCTTTGGAAGAAATTTTCTGTATTTTTCCATGTATTTATTGTAAGTCAACTTTGGTTAGTGCTTAAGACTGATATTTTAAAAGAGATTTTAGTTGCTAGGCAATTCTTTTTTTCTTGTTTTATTCTCAAAGTTATGTAAATTGAAGCTTCTTTAAGCTCCCATTTGGGCTCTCTAATTTGATATACTTAACATTTTGATTCTATGTTCATAAGCAAAGATAAGCTGCTGTATCTATTGTGCAGTGGGCATATACTTACTTTAAGTGCATCTCAAATTTTCAAGTGCTGCAAAAGGTATTGAAAGTGACACATACTTTTCTTTGAATCAATGAAGTGAAGAGGATTTTTATAGCTTCCAAAAGTTTATCTTTCCTAGTCAATGTTCTCAAATCAGTACTAAGCTAGTTTGTGTCACAGTTAAAACAATACCACTAGATCTTGTAAATTTTGTTATTTACATTAAGAATATCTTTCCATTTGTGAAGAGAATATAAGAGTTCGATTGAAGAGGGAGCATGTTTTGACTTACTACAGTAGTTGTAGCCTTTTGGTGAAAAAATTTTAATTTTGTCATGAGTGATTTCTGTGGACGGTTGTACTGTATTTTAATGGTTTTGCTACATATTTTACTATGTTGTGTTGAAATGTAGTTTTTGAAATTGATAACCATGATCATTTTTCTTCTGGAAAGACTGACTTTATCATAAGTTTTACTAATTAAAATAATCAATCAATAAATTGTATCAAAAGATTTTACCTCTGAGTCCAAGTCAAATATGTCTAGAATTTTTAACAAGATTTTATTTGTATTTATCTAGTGATCTCTAGTTCATAGTTATTGAAGATTTGTATACCATAAAACAGGTTGTTTGACTTATATTGCTATTGATGCAATAGTTTAATACATTGTTTAGTTTACTCCATTATGTACTTTTGAGCTAATTAAGTTGACAGAACGGTGGAATTTAAATAATTACTGGAAATTCTTTTCTCGAAATATTATTGGATTTCTGTTTTACAATATTTTGCTCATACCAAAGGAATGTGAAGACATTGTGATATCCTTCCAATTTTTAAAAGGAACTTAAAATTGATTGTGAAAGGTAGAACCACTTTTGACTAAGGGTGTTGCGTTACTTAAATAATCTAATCTTAACCTTTTATTATGTTTCTTTTCCTTTTGCGCCTCTTTGCCAATGTGATACGTAATTCATCTATTGCATTTTTAGTTGCATTTCTGTGAAGTGAACATGTACTCGTCGTTTTTGTCTTCTTTTTCATCAGTTTTGGTAAATTAATTGTAAGGTTTGGAAAAATAATTGAATTACAAGAATATTCGTTGCAGGGACCATGAGGATGAGTGTTTAAGATGGCATTACCCTCATTAAATTTTGGCAAGATCAGTTTTGTTTTCTAAAATTTGCTACTCGTGTAATCATGAAGTTTCGATATTAAAAAAAAAAAACCTTTGTCTTGAGTTTTGTTTTTGCCTTCGGACATGGTTTGGTGTTTGCTTCACAGTAGAGGGTACTTCATGCATTTCCTACCATTTCATCTTCCTCGGCATTACAAAATTTCTGTGAAAGTCAAATCCTACCTTAAAAATGGTTATCAAAAACAATTGAAGAGTTTAAGTGAAGGAGATTTTGTCCAATTTCTATTTACAGTGGAGTTCTGAAGGGGAATGACATAAACCTAAGTTATGTGTTTTTTTATTCTTAACAATACTTTGTAACAAATAGCTGAAACTGACTCTAATGCACTCATGGGTATTCAATATTTATTGCCTTTCAGTTGATCAGAATCTAAATGCTTATGACAACATTTTAACTTTTTGACATGAGTAAAGCAATTTAAAACTAATTTCAGGAGAAAAGAATGGCAGGACAAATAAGTCAACAGTTTTATATGCCCCAAGAGGTCATGACTTTTTAGTTTCAACAGAGACTGGTGCACCATCTGGGTGATAAATGCAATTGAGACTGTATTGCACCACATACTGCTATGACAAATATTTGTAGGTGGCAAGTGGGACACATGGGCAATTCTTATTGAGTGATCAAAAAACATTAACTAAATGCATCTACCTTCATCTCATTGAATTCATTCTCATTCGTCTCTAAGCAAACTAAAGAGACAGACAAGAAATACCTTAAGGACTTAAAATCACAAGTCTTGTCAGACTATACTGGCTCTACTGGAATTCACAACTTGCTACAAGATACTTGGTACAATTTTCTTGAAGATGTGATTGCGGGCACTTTCACTGATATATTCGCGGAACATTTCAAAGCATGAATAACAAGTGAGCTCTCTTGACTAGTGGATTGAAGCATCTATTTCATTGCAGATATTCTTACATTTCTCATACTTGGTATGAATGAGACCTAACAAGTTCTTGGACAAGAAACTTGTATAACCGAGCAGAATGTCAGTTGCTCGTCAATCTACAAGATGACTTGATGTGGTACCATGTCTTAGCAAAATAAGTGCAATGGGAAGAAAACTGATTAGTGTGATACATCTTACCTCTTTATCTTTAACACTTTTACCTATCTATGTAACAAACACGCTGATCTATTTTCCTATAGCTTTATACAATTATATGTCTTTCAGGCTTCATATTAAGTTTTTGCCTTTCCAATATTGTATCAAAAACATTTCTAAAGTTAATGTCAAGAAACACCAAAATCGGAAGCTTTTGACAATAGATTTTCTATCTTCTTCTTTTTTTTTCTTTTTATTCTTTCCTTGGAAGAAAAAGCTGCTTGCTGCTTATCTGTTTGACAGACACAATCAATTCTGTTGCCATTTGCACACAAGACAAAATTAATAAAAAGGTTTTCCACTACACTGTAAATTGGACAGGCCTTTTCGATCAAAGTCATTCCTTTCGGTTGAAATGAGTCTTGAGCTGTACTTTAACTAAAATATGCAGAAAGACACACAAACACATACACACATACATACATATTCACACACATACTCACACTCACACATTCATTCTTGCATTACAAACAGCAATCTTAACATGTGTGCTTTGCACTTAATCTGCTTTTCCTTAATACCACTTAAGAAAATTAAAAACATACAACTATAAACACAGAAAACTTGAATGTGCTGTTGTTCACTGCTGCAAAACTGATACAATGCAATGTAAACACCAACCACTATCCTATAGTCTGCTTTACACCATTTTCTTTCTGTATTCAGTCATCTAAACTTTCTCACTGGGAATCAAAATATATTTCAGTTCATCGGAGCAATGGATGCAGGTTTTGAAACTGCTTCTAAAACTTGGTTTAGTGTAAACTTGTCACTTAATACTGTCAAGCAGAAAATTCACTTTAACCTTGGGTAAACGGTAATCACAATAACAAAATGTTGCATGAAGTTCTTGGCCTACATAGAGGCAAAGGTACAGCAGATTCCAATACTTGTGAGTTCTCTATACTACGTTTAGTAGTATGTTTCCCTTTCCAACCAGCCTCCAGGGCGTCTACGTAAGATGAACTTTCGTACTTCATCATAGATCAAAATAGTAATCATGAAGGGCATAGGTACTAACCACCAGGACCAACTGAAATTTTAAAATTTTCAATTACTATCAATTTTTAAAACAGTTTGGCAAGTGATAGTTTCATAGGAAACACTTACTGGAGGGGGTACATACGAAGACCTTTGTCCATGCCTGGAGTGTAGGACAGGAATGCTGCTAGCAGTGTCTCAAATATAAGACCAAAGTTGAGAGCCCAGTTCCTGTAAAGAAAAATTTTTCCGTGTACTCACAAATTTATAGATACTATATTTAGTGAGGAAGTCAGAAATAGATTTGTACCTCATTCCCTGAGTGAAAAGAGAGTTTCGACGAGTCTTGCAAATAATCAAATCAGCCCATTGCACAATGACAATAGCTACAAAGAAAGCTGTCTGGCATGTGTACTCCAAACGTTTTCTGTCTCTGTAAGTCTAAAAAAATAAAACATTTAACCTTCCTATTTTTTGTTCTTTTACTTTTTTAATCTTTTGAAGATTAAGTTCCTTTATGTTTCTTTTCTTACCCATTCTTGTCCATAGGAGTCAGCCAGATCATTCACAGATTTGGAATCCCATTCTTTTCTGATGCCAATCAAATGATATGGGCGGAAACCATTTTGCGCCATGATTACAAAGTACATAAAGAATCCACCCACAGCTTGAATCATACCAATTTGAGCATATGACATAGAGATAAGTCTATAAGAGAATAAAATAAAAAATAAAATGTTTGTCAAGATATTAATGACAGTACCAGAAATTAGTCATGGTCTGAACAAACCTTGAATTAACAAGTTTGTCAGCCGCCAAGAATGGATTTCTGGGAGGACGTTTCATAATGTCTGACTCTGCTTCTTCATAAGCAAGAGAAATAGCAGGAACCTAAAAAGATAATTTTTTAGAGCAAGATCTCAAGATAATTATATTTGGATCATTTTAGCACTTCTTACCATGTCTGTTCCCAGATCAATGCACAGAATTGTGATAGTACCTAAGGGAAGGGGAATGCCAAGCAAAATAAACATGAGGAAAGGTGAGATCTCAGGGATATTGGAACTGAGAGTGTAGGCAATGGATTTCTTCAAATTGTCGAAGATCAGACGTCCTTCTTCTACACCAGTCACAATTGAAGCAAAATTGTCATCTAACAGGATCATGTCAGCTGCTTGTTTGGACACATCTGAACCAGCAATACCCATTGCAACACCTTGAACACAAAAGAAATTTTAAAAAGTGAAAACAGAGAGGGAAAAAACGACTGTTTAGAATTTTACTTAATTTAGATTGCATGATCATACCAATGTCAGCTTTCTTGAGTGCAGGAGAGTCGTTAACACCATCCCCGGTGACAGCCACAATAGCACCAAGCCGTTGACACCCCTCCACAATAATAAGCTTTTGCTGAGGAGAAGTACGTGCAAAAACAATTTCTGAGTGGTTCCTGAAAGATTGAAAAATGTTAGATGATAAATGTAAAAACAAAAATTTGGCGATTTGGAAATGTTGAAAGAACTAACTTCAGAATTTCATCAAGCTGGTCTGAGTTCAGGTGGCGGAGTTCCATTCCGTGAACAACAGCTGCTTTGGCTTCCCTTGGGTTCACTTCACTGACATCAATCCCCAATCTCTCAGCAATATCCTCAACAGTCTCATTTCCTAAAGAAAGAAAACCATACTTTAAAAATACATCAATGATAAAAATAAACAATGAAATTGAAAAAAGAACATACCATCAGAAATAATGCCTACAGATTTGGCAATAGCTTTAGCAGTGATTGGGTGGTCACCTGTCACCATGATTACTTTGATACCAGCAGAGCGGCACTTTACGACAGCATCAGGGACAGTGGCACGAGGTGGATCAATCATTGAGATGAGACCAACAAATCGGAAACCAGACAAAGGGAAGTTCGGATTGTCAGCATCAAATTTGAAGCCCTTAGGGAATTGCTCAGCTGGCAACATGAAGTCACAGAAACCTACATGGGCAAGTAAATAACTACAATAATGTAAACTTATAGCCATCAGTTACACACAACAAATTACTCATGATTTTCCTACACACCAAGGACTCGCTCCCCAAGACCTCCCAATTCAAGATACGCTGAATTAAATGCTGCTTTCATCTCCTCATCTAGAGGAAGATCTTTGCCATTCATAAATATGGTGGAGGAGACCTCAAGAATTCTCTCTGGCGCTCCTTTCATGACCAAAATGTACCTATTATCATTTTTGTCCTCATTTTCATGAATTGAAACCTAATTGTAGAAGAGAGGAAAAAACAGTACATAATAATTCACATTATGAAGAAGTGATTGCTCGAAAAGGAAATGCAACTACTAAAGCTTACCTGGAACTTGTTGGTAGAATTAAAAGGAATCTCACAAACTTTTTTGTTTCGGTTGCGAATAGCTTGGACGTCACCAAGAGCGAGCTCCATACACTTAAGAATCGCAGACTCAGATGCATCACCATTCACCTCCCTATTTTCAAATTAAATGGAAAAAATGTTAAAATGTTGTCAAGTGTAAGATTGTTGAATCAGTTTTGTTCTTTAAAACTTATTTACCTCTTAAGCACAGGAACTCCTTGCTGGCCTCCCTTGAATTGAGCGCGATTGCAGAGGCATCCTACTCTTGCTAGTGCCTTAAAACCATCACTTGATTTATCATATTGTACACCTAAAATAACAAAATGTTTTCAATAAATACAAAGTACATTCATGGACAACAATTCTAATGCCCTATACAAATTTTATAATTACCAGTTTGGTCCTCAGTAGTGTCAGCTTCTATGATTTGGTTATCAAACCACATGTGAGCCACAGTCATTCGATTCTGAGTTAGGGTACCAGTCTTGTCAGAGCAGATTGTTGATGTTGAGCCTAATGTTTCCACAGCTTCAAGGTTCTTCACAAGGCAGTTCTTAGATGCCATACGCTTAGCAGTGAGTGTGAGGCACACAGTCACAGTGGCCAGTAGGCCCTCAGGTACATTTGCAACAATGATACCTTTATCAAATCATAAGGGCATTAGTTCATGACATTGGAAAGAAGTATTTTTGAAGTACTTTAATCTTCCTAAAATAGTTACCAATGAGGAAGACAACAGCTTCAAGCCAATGGTATCCAAGAATAAAGGAAATTATGAAAAAGGAGACTCCAAGGAAGACAGCAACACCAGTGATTAAAGTAATGAAATGGTGAATTTCCTTGGCAATAGGTGCTTCACCAGTTTCAAGACCAGAGGCAAGTCCAGCAATACGACCCATCACAGTGCTGTTACCAGTGCAAATAACAATACCTCTGGCAGTTCCTAAATAAGAATAATTTTAATTCATTTAATAAATCATCACATTTCAAGTAAATGGGAATATTTCAATCAGACATGTAATAAGCACTGCTAGCTGCTAGAAGTAATTTTACCTTCAACGGCATTTGTTGAGAAGAATGCAAGATTTTTGGTCTCCAATGGATTTTCATGTGTGTATTCGGCAGTACGGGCTTGAGGCTCAGATTCACCAGTCAAAGAAGAATTATCTACTTTGAAGGAACGGGCTTCAACTACACGAATGTCAGCAGGGATGCGATCACCAAACTTGACTTCAACAAGGTCACCCACTACAATATCCTCGGCTTTCAATGTAAGAGTCTCTCCTCCTCGAATGACAACAGCAGTCTGTAAAGTAGATAAAAATATCGTTAGAAACTTTTCTTTAACTTAAATCTTCTCAGAAGCAAATTTTTTCATCCTTACTTGAGGAACCATGTTCTTAAATGAGTCCATGATCTTTGAGCTTTTCCTCTCTTGGAAATAAGAAAAGATGGCTGTGACAATGACCACAGCTGCTAAAGTAATACTAAGGTACAGCTGGAAAAATAAAATTAAAAATTGTTATGTTACAAATTATGTAAAAATTCAATCTTTTATCAACACTACCATTTATTGCGTTAGACTCAGCCATTAGGCCCAAATTTTTGACTCCGGGACTTCCCCGTAGTTTGTGCTTTTGAAAATATTTAGCCTTACGTTGTCCTCCGTCGGCTCGTCCAACTGCGCCCACTCGATGGCGTAGGCGATGAAACAGAGGATGGCACCGATCCACAGGAGCATGGAAAAGCCGCCAAAGAGTTGCCGGCAGAACTTGATCCATTCTGGGGTGGTTTTGGGGGGCGTGAGCGAATTTGGTCCGTCGCGCTCGTAAATCTCCTTGGCTTTGGCTGGCGTCAGACCCTGTGGGCAGAGAGGGGCCAGTGGTGAGCTAGGAGGGGGTCGAGGGTATGGTTTGAAGACCGGTAATTTTTCATGTCACGCACGTTACTTTTGGAATAGGTAGTTTATCTTTTACGTACATGGTTGAAATTAAATTTCTTTTTGTAAAATCATTTTAAAACCCTAGTTGGGAGTGGAGGCGAGGTCATCACGTCACACCGTTATACGATTGTGATGACGTACTCACCCGACTGAGATCCGTCTGGAAGCGCTGACATAGCTCGTCGAGTGAGATCCTGTGGTGGTCAATCTCCAACTCCTTCTTCAAATCCTCCAAGTTCTCCTGTTTCCTCTTCGGTTTCTTCTGTAACAGAAAAATGAAAAGGTGGCATTAAGGTGGGTAAAAGCATGGTAGCCACGTAGCGCCCGCGCTGCCTGTTCCCCGTCCGCCGGTCCGATGGAGGCAGGGAGGGGAGGGGGTAAAGTCCTGGATCTGAGAACTGGGATCCAGGACTTTCAGGCAGGGCAGCTCTACAATCCCCGTCCTTGTCACACCTATGGCGGTGACATACGTTGGGGATGGCAGCGGAGCGGCCACATGAGTGCGACGAGGGCGGAGGCGCGGGAGCGATCTTCGGAATCAGCCAGCAGGGGGTGCCCCGTGCCCCATGTAGGTGAAGCGAGGGGGAAATAAGTCGCGAAAATGGTGTACACTTCGTGCGATAATGGACCGGAAATGGCTGTTAATGCTGAAAATAGGGAAAATGTGTGAAAATGCGCGAAAATGACTGAAAATGCATGATAATGGGATGGAAATGGCCGAAAATGCCTTAAGCAAAAAATAGGGCAATGCATGAAAACGTGTGAAAATACGCGAAAATGAATGATAATGTATGATAATGCATGGAAATGGCTGAAAATGGTAGAAATGTGTGGAAATGCATGAAAATGTGTGGAAATGCGTGAAAAATAGAAAACTAGGAAGAATGAAAATGAATGGAAATGGCTGGAAATGGTTGTAAATGATAATGCGGTGTACACTTTCCCTCGCACTTTCCTCCAAAGTCATTTCCCCCTCGAGGTGAAGGCAGGGCCCCATGAGTGCGACAAGAACGGAAGCACGAGAGCGATCCCCTTCCGAATCAGACGGCTGCTGGGTGACGGGGGTCGCGTGGCCGTGACGTCACCCATGCGTCACCCCGTGACGAAGGGCTCACTTCCTTGGCGCGGGATGCGGCCGCGGGTTGCGTCCGCTGTCCGTGCGGGGTGAGGTGAGACGGGAGGGGAGGGGGGCGAGGGGCAGCCGACTGATTCAGAAGATCGCTCTCTTCCCCCAGTCCTTGTCGCACTCATGGCGGTGCCCCATGTTGGGGGTGGCATGGCCTCATGAGTGCGAGAAGGACGGCGATACGAGAGCAATCTTCTGAATCAGTCGGCAGAGCGGGGCGGCGGTAGCGAGGTGAAGCCCCCGCGGCGGCAGCCCCCAGCCATGGGCCCAGCCCCCGCCGGCCGCGGTTGGCCTAGGGTGCCGACGATGCCGACCGAGACTACCGAAATAGCAGCCGCGCCGCCGCAGCGCCTCGCGGCCTGCTGCCTGCTGTATGCCGTGGCTGTGCTGAGCTGAGCTAGCCAAACGATAACGGAACGGTTGCGGTTGCGCGGCAGCGACTGACAGAGACCGCATGATGTGGGGACGGGGGAGTGAGAGTGAGAGTGAGATCGAGATCGACTCGCAGACTTAAATCGAGATCGCGTGATCGCCAGAGTGGAGGGAACGCAGAGCGCGCGGGCGCGGATGAGCCGCGCCTGCTTGCCAGCCCGAGGAATATTTAAATGACGCGCGTCCCCCTCCTCCCCTCCCCGCCGTGTCGTGACCCGAGACAATGACACACACTAGGTGCCGCGTTGCGACAGTCGTCTGATTCTGAAGATCGCTCTCGCATCCCCGTCCTTGTCGCACCTATGGTGGTGGGTGCCCTAGGTCAGGGATGGCTCTGGCAGGGCCCATGAGTGCGACAAGGACGGAGGCGCGAGAGTGTTCTTCGGAATCATGCAGCAGGTCAGCGGCTCTTTGAGGGGCGGCTAGGCTAGGTTCTCGCTCCCGCCCCGCCCCGCCCCGCCCCCCCACCCGCCCCCTTGTCGCCGACGGAACACAGCTGATTAAGGCACTACGATGCACTGCGAGCAGCTCGGTCGCTCTTACGCCCCGCCCCACTCGCCCTCCCTGCAGACTCATTCAGAAGAGCGCCCACCTCCCACTGTCTCTCTCTCGTACCTATACGGTGAACACCATGAGAGAGAGAGAGAGAGAGAGAGAGAGAGAGAGAGAGAGAGAGAGAGAGAGGAAAGGGCTCTACTGAATAAGTCAGGTGGCCTAGAGTCCTCGAGTGGGACTTTGGGACACAAACCCGGTCCGTCCCTGTCTATCGGCGCTATCGGCAGTGCATCGCCCCGCTTGAACAGCGCGCCGGGCAGAGCAGATCTGCTGCCTTGAGATGCGATGGCAGGTGTGAGAAGGGCGCGAAAAATAAGTCTCCTTCTAATTTTACACCAGTAGCAGCAGCAGCAGCAGCACACTCGCCTCCGACGCGCGAAAGCACACGCGCCCACGCCGACTTAGAACTTGACGCGATCGGTGGCGGTGTGACTGCTCTAGTGCTAGCGCGCTCCTCCGCTCTAGTAGGGGGCAGGAGGCAGGGCGGCAGGGCGATTCAGAACAGCGTGTAAGTTATGTCCCCCCCCCCTCTCTCTCTCTCTCTCTCTCTCTCTCTCTCTCTCTCTCTCTCTCTCTCTCTCTCTCTCTCTCTCTCTCTCTCTCTCTCTCTCTCTCTCTCTCTCTCTCTCTCGCTTCCTTTGCCCGTGCCTCATGAGTGCGACAAGGACACAGAGACAAAGTCATTCTGTGCGGAATCAGCCTACAGCCTTCCCCTCGCGCTCAGATGAGCACATACCTGTGCGGCGCGCGCGGCGCGGCAGATGTGGGCACCGCCACCACGCCCCGCCCCGCCCCGCCCCGCCCCGCCCCGCCTCACCCGCGCGCACGCTCCCTGCCCCTACGTCACCCCTTTGCCCTGTTGCGTGGACGTCCTGCTCGTCCTGCTCCCCTACAGGCCCCAAGGTGTCTGGTCGGGTTGAGACTCTGGCAGGCACACGGCCCTGCCCCGCACCGCCCCCATGTGGACATCGGGAACTTCCCTCCGCTCCGCTGCCGACTGATTCAGATGATCGCTCTCATCTCTCCGTCCTTGTTGCACCAACAGGTGTGCCCAATGCTGGCCATGGTAGTGCTCCATGAGTGCGACGAGGACAGAGGTATGAAAGCGATCTTCGGAATCGTTCGGCTGACGACTCGCTCAGCGGTGAGCCCAGGTAGGTACTGCAGAAAGCTCCCGCGGGGCGTATAGTGTGCGGGCGTTCTGAGAACACCTTCAGAGAGAACACTCTTGAGGAGTTGTTCGAGCAGCCCGCCGCCGCTGCACCCCGCACCCGCGCGATCAATAAGACTGGTCACGCATCGCAGGACCCGCGAGCGTGGTCGTTAAAGCACCAATAAGAGTCCTGCATGGTGACTCCGAACAGCGTTTAGTAGTGTCCTGTCCTCTCTCTTGCGCCCGCATGGGCGTGACCCATGAGAGCGACAAGGACGGAGAGACGCGAAACCTCTGTGCGGAATCACCCTACTGAGAACTGACGTACGGTAGGGTGAACCCTCGGGGTGGCGGGGTGGGGCGGGGCGGGGTGGGGCGGGGTGGGGCGGGGCGGGGTGGGGCAGGGTGGGGCGGGGTGGGGCGGGGTGGGGCGGAGGGCGGAGCGGACGCACGCGTACAGCGCGGGGCGGGGCGGGGCGTAGCGCGGCTCGTGCCACGCATATCCGATCTGCACGGCACCGCCACCACATAACCGCGGTGAGCCAATAAAGCCTCGCCAATAACCGAAATGGCGCGTCGTCAAAAGTCGATTCACGTTGACGTCAATGCGACATAGTGCGTCGTCCTACTGTTCGGTTCGTGTGACTCGCTCCAGACAACTTGACCGTGCCGGGGCGCGGGGCGCTCTCCCTGAGGATAGAACACCATCCCCAATTAGCCCGCGGGAATGAAGCGCTTCCTGGCGAGGCGAGCTCAGGATGTGCCTCATGACGGGGGGACCAGGCCCGGTCCGCGGCGCCAAAGCCAGCCAGGAAAGTTCCGCCGGTCCGGGGCGCGCGCGGGCCAGGACAGGACACCCAGCCCCCTCTTGGAGTCCGTTAAGGTATTTTCGTCCAAAAAAAATTGCTCCTAATTAAGGGGGGTTGTGCAGGTTGTGCTTCCCCAGACCAACCTACGAGGGTTAATTCATCCGAAAATTGGTGAAAAAAAAATTATGATGGACCGAGATTCGAACACGACAAAAGCGTCCCGATAGCCTAGTTGGTTTGGGGCGGGGGGCAGGGACGGTAACCACTAGGCTGTCGGTTCGCACACCGGCGGAGACGACTTTCGTTCCGACTTCGTTCTTGCGGCTTGCCCGAAAAAATGGCCGGTAGATAGTGATAGCGATTCGCACGGCCGACAGATGTGCGTCCCGCCAGCCGAGATGGTTAACGCACCTTCCCCCCTGTCCCAAATCATCACGGCTGGCGAGACGTTTTGCAGGTTCAAATTGCGGTGGAACCATTTTTATTTTTTTTCCTCCTTTTTTCTTTCCTGTATTACGTTTTTACCGCACAAAAGCAAAAGAGGCGTCAAGCGGATAAGCTATTTAAAGCATTATACACCCCTAGAAAAATAAATGTATTTTTCTGCTCCGCCAACACCGTCGCGAAAATAAAGAACAAAACAAGCATTTTCGCAACCGGGCTTTGAACCCGAGCACAGGGGATCACACGTTCGTAGCTCTAACCACGAGACCACAGACCCATGCTGCCATCTCGTTTGCAAGCACCACATAGCTTCCCAAAAGCTTCTGCTGGTACCAGGAGTCGATTTCGAGGAGGTTACCTCCTCGCCTCTGCTGAGCTCCGAGCAGAATTAGGCCCGGCGGGCAGCTTTTTCACGGTTTTCTCTCAAACGCGCTGCCGGGGGCTGGCGTCGAATGGGTTGCCTATCCATCAGGCGCCCATTCAACAATTCACTTTTCATCGTGTAAAAAGCGAATTTCTCCCAAACCAAGACCGATATCGTGCATATCGTGCTTCTGGCGACTGATGTATGTTTTCCAGTGCCAAGAGAAGGAGACCTAGGATATTTGGGCGTGATCTGAGACTTTCGATTTTATGTCAAATTTCCAAAGGCTACAGCCTTTGCATTTTAAAATGACAAGCAGCCCCACCCTCCGTGTACACACGGGCGCGCCCCGCCCCGCTGCGCCTAATCCACACACCATATCTCTCTCATCACTCTCTATAGCCTTTTTCGTGCGGCTTAAAGCGAGTCGCGAGCGCCTGCTGTAGCTGTACAGTCGCAGTCCGCACTCCGCACCACCAGACCAGACCAGGCAGCCATACGCGCCCGGCCCGCGTGGTGGAAACTTAGTCGCGTTGTCGGGGGATTAGGCCAGGCCGGGCCAGACCGCAAAGGATCCGCTCAAGGTGAGAGGCGGAGGCCGCAGGCCACAGCGGCTCGTTGAAACTATAAAATGGCAGGGGCTGGGGGTCGGGCCGGGCGCGCTATCGTTCGTCCCGTGCCGTCCCCGACTGAGTGAGTGAGTGAGTGAGTTAGCGGGCAAGTACTCGACAGGTGATGATTACAAACGATTGCATCTCTCTCCTCCACGGACATACACATCGCAGCACGCCGCGCCGTTTACTGCGCTGGACGCGCCACAACTATACCCGCGCTGAACAGAATTGCGAGAAAAGTGAGACGATATACAAAGTAGAGGCACAGTAGAGTGAATGAGCGGCGGGCTCTGCAATCTGCACGCAGCGACACAGACGGACTATGTATTGCGAGGGGTGGACCACTTTGACTCTTAGGTGTGTTTGTAACAGATTCCATTTATATCATTAAAATAATCGAAATTTATTCTGGAGTTTATGGAACCGCGCAATACACCTGTGTGCAGGTGGCGGTTTCTCCGCCTGCCTACTGGGCAACATCTGTGCACGAGTGCAGAGGAGTTGCCTAGTAGGCAGTCGGAGAAACCGCCGCCTGCACACAGGTGTATTGCGCGGTGTTTTGCCTAACTTTTCTGGCAACACTGCAGCACATCGGCCTGCTGGGGCTGGGCCGGGTTCCAAAGGGTTGGCGTGACCCCAGCACTTGCGAGCGCAATCTAGCGGCAATCTTCTAGCACAGCGCACAAATGAATGATGCGAGCGGGGCCGCGGCGCCGCGGTGTGAGGGTATGAGTGACTCCTCTTGCGTGCCCTGCTCCGAGGGCGGCTGGGCTGGGCTGGCGCGCGGCGGACAGCACCGGCCAGGAGGCTGGACTCTATGCCTGAGAGGAAGGCGGCGGTTAGGAGTAGCGACGCGACGGGGGTGGATAAGTGCGGAGCGCACGCACGCGCTCGCAACACTGATTCAGAAGAGCGCTTTCCTCGCTCTGTCTCTCTCGCACCGATACTCCGCTCCCCATAAGTGAAGCGGGTCGTGAAGCGGGAAGCGTTGCGGCCCGTGCGTGCTTTGGACCACTTCTCCGCCGCGTGGCGCGAGGACCAAGGCGAGGACCGCCCGCCCCCCGCCCCCGCGAAGCGCGCGACCTGTTGCCCAGCGCCGGCGACCTCCTCTGCAGGCTCCGCAGCAGGCCGACAGGACAAGCGCAACAGGACGGCGAGGGGGCCTCCACTCCGCCAATCCGACAGCAATCCGACGGCAATCTTTAAAAAACTACCATCAAAGTCACGCTTTTTGCCTACATACAGGAGCAAGGTGGAGGTGTTTTTCCTCTTTACAGGCGTTCGATGCTGAATAATCCCAAACTTTAGGCTCGCAATCCGGCAATCCAGTGTTCCTCTAAGTGAGGAGTGGAGGCCCCCTCGAACAGGAACAGGACTCCGGCCAGTAGCAGTGGTGGAGTTTGTTGCTGGAGCGAGCCTCTGCACGCTAAATGTTTATGAACTTCTGTGTGCATGCTATTGTTGCGTATAATTTCAATACGTAACTGTGCACAATTTTGTCTGTAGTTGTGAACAATTTTACTGTTTTTGTTTGTAATTATGAACAAAAATTATACGCAAGAGCAGCATGCACATAGAAGTTTATAACTAAGTATAACTGAATTAAAAAATTGTACATAAGAATTTAGTGTGTGGGGTGCGGCTGCGGCGCCCGACCGACCCAATCCGACCCGAGCCAGAGAGGGGTCGTAGCGGGTAGAGTGAGCGAAAGAATTGGGGCATCTCGAGAAGAGAGGGCGGGGCGGGGCGGGGCGGGCGCGCTGCAGATGACGTCACGGCGTCGGGGTGGCGGGCGCCGGGTGGCGCCGGGTGGCGCCACTGCGGGCCCGGGGCGGGGCGGGGCGGCGCCTCGCCTCTGCGCTACATTACGGAGGGGCGGCAGGCGGGGGTGCGTCGCGCCCAGGTGGGGGGGGGGAGGGGGAGAGAGAGCGAGGAGGGTCATTACGGCTGTCCAGCTGGTTGCCACCCGCCGCCCGGCCCGGGTGGACAGTAGGGCGAAAAGGCATGAAAAGTAAGTGCGCGAGTCTTATGCCGCCGGGCCCGGTCGTCGAACCGGCAACTTCCACCCCTTTCTCTCTCGCGACGCTGTCGTGTCGTATTCACGGATGAATGATTCATAGTGTTTACGACGACCGTAGCCGGATAGAACGCACCACCCCTCACCCCTCACCCACCCCTTTATGCATCCCTTCGTCGTGTTCCAGAGGTGTGCCCATGCCGTACCCCACCCAACCTGCCCCTGCAGCCGCTGAGATTGTCAGCCCATCGTGTGCGATTTGCCCTCGAAACTTTAGGAAGGCGATATACCTTCAAACCCCCCTATCGTCACCGCACAAAACTTACGACAGACTAACGATGCCTCTCGCTCTGCCCACTGGGACCGCCCCCGTCCCCTACTCTCCATAGGTTTTCAAAGCCTCCACTCCCCTTCCCTCAGTACCGCAATGCCCTCTCTCCTGCACGCCTGCACTGCAACGAGGGCGTATCGATTCCATTGTCGTTGTCGGTCGAAAAGACGCGTTACTATCGAGCTGCGAGGCCGGCATTGTCGGTTCGCACTCCTCCAACCCCGGGACTGGGGTGGCTGGCGCAGATATATTCCGCTACTAATCAAGGTTGGGGGGAGAGGGTTGGTGGACGGGTCTGGGCGGGGCGGCGGGGCGACGAAGCTAAACCAACAACCCCCTTTCGGCGCCGCCCTCAACCACAACGCCCCACAGCCCATTCTTCCAGCCACCAAAGCCTCAGCGCGTCCGTCAAGTCCAGCCACGCCCCGCCCCCGCCCGGCCCCACACTGCCAGGGGCTCACTACTGTGACCCGAAGCTATTTTTAGTCGCTCAGTTAACGAATTCGCCAGACAAAAGAGTTCCTGTCCTGTCCGTCTTCAAGTCTTTAGGCTGTGCGGCCGATGTGCCCCGTGCCTCCCTCTCCCAGTGAATGTTTGAGAAGGTCAGCCCCGGAGGGGTTGGGCACCCGCGAGGACAGTGAGGTCTCCGCACGGTCATCGGCCACCTCATTAACGATTCCCTTTGAAATACGTCTCGAGTAACCGCCAAAGACTCTCACACGAGCCGCTTCGCCTGTTTTTCAGCGATCTCATGTGTTTTCTTTCTTTCCCGATAAATGTTATTTCCCGTTTCCAAAGTCATGGCGGAGTTGATGTTGGCCACGTCGCAAGGGTCGCCTGGCCGCGGGTTGCGGGGCGGCGGGACGGGCACGGGCGCCGTGCGGCGGGCCGGGCGAGGTCGCTCCAGGACGGGGACGGGGAGGAGGGGGAGGAGGAGGAGGAGGCGAGCGGGCAGACCACGCGCCCGCAGCGTGATCAGGCTGCCGCCGGGTCTGGCCGGGCCGCGGCCCCCCCGGGTCCCCGGGTGGGCACCGACCGGGTACCGACCGGGTACCGGCCGGGGCCGGGTACCCCTGACAGGCCCAACAGGTACACGCGAGGGGGCAACCACTCCCCATCCTAGTGTACACGGGATTTCTACTGATTTCACAAGATTTCTCTGAGATTTTGAGAGATTTCTATGAGATTTCGCACGATTTCTCTCAGATTTCATGACATTTCAGAAGATTTCAATGAGATTTCATGAGATTTCACAAGATTTCAATGAGATTTCATGAGATTTCTCAGTTATATTTCCAAGGATTTCATCGAGATTTCTGAGGATTTCATCGAGATTTCTGAGGATTTCATCGAGATTTCCGCAGGTTTGTACACATGATTTCTCGAGTGGTTACCCCCTCGGGTACACGCCTTCCTCGGGCCGAGCCATGAACCCTTCCTTTTACCAGAGTTGTCGGGAAAGTAAGCAATGAGTAGTCCACGTGAAGCAATGCGGGCTGCATCAGCGGCGCCCGCCTTCTGCTAGGCATCACCTCAGCACAGGTGTGGTGTGCGTGCATGTTGCCAACAGTGTTGCCAGAAAAGTAGGCAAAACCCGCCAACACTCAGCTGTGTTGAGCGGTTGGTATTCACGCCATTCCTCTGCATGTGTGTTGGGCGGGTTTTGCCTACTTTTCTGGCAACACTGGTTGCCAAGTTGGATGCCACAGATTCAGCCAGCTGCCAAAAACAGTAGGCAATAAGTCGAGAAAGCTCAGAAGGGTAAAATAGCGCGTTGCAAGCAACTGCGTCTGCCGCCTGCCTACCAGGCAACATGTACGCATCCGTGCTTACGTGTTGCCTAGTAGGCATGCGCGTGGCATGCACGTTCACCCTGATTTACTCCACTGGGAGGAGGGGAGGGGGCGCTGCGGCAGCAGCTGGCAGGAGTTGGAGGCGTGGGGGTGTTATCACTGCGAATCACTGCGAGCGAGAGAGAGAGACGGTGGCGGTCGGGGACTCCGTCAGCAGGTGTCAAAGATTATCCGAGCAGCCAGTGTGATCCCTTCTCTCTCCGCGCCCGGCCCGGCGTGTTTACATGTGCGCTTCTCGCAGTCTTATTACACGCGCCACGTGGCCAGCGCCGCGCCGCTCTCCGCCTCAGCGATAAACTGGAAGCGGGGCAGAACTGAGTCTTGACGCGCTCGACGCGGCGAGAGTATACAAGTTTCGCAGTCATCATGGCGTCTCGAGTAAATAAAAGACTTTAATGTTTGGGACAATACTCTCGCAGCGAGTAGTTCTCCTATACACACCTCCGACACTCAAACACGTCCGTGTGACGTCGGTCTCATCGCGCCACGCGCCCGCCGCCCGGCCCGGCCCGCTCCATCCAGTTAGTGCCCTAGCCGGCGGGGCGGGGCGGGGCGGCGCCGGGTATGGGCCCCCAATCCATTCTCCTCGCTTCTCAAAATGAAGCGCGGCCATACATTTTCATGAGGGCCGGCGGCGTACTGCTGGCAGTGCCAGTGGGGCGGGGCGGGGTGGGGCGGGGCGGGCAGGAGGACCGGGAGGACCAGGCGTGGGTCAGGTGACCTTGTCTTATTCGGAAGATAAAGAAACTACCTGAGCGAGCCACGCCTCGCGGCCCGCGACCGGAACATCCAGCGAGGTTCGCGCGGATCGCAGCAAGCACCGGGTACATAACCACGTCAGGTAGGTAACGAGGGTGAGGGTTGGACCACTTCGACTTTTCTATGGACACATCGGATACGTCATTGAAAGTGTATTCCAAATATGCAAAAAATATTTTTAATCTAACAAAATCTTGTTCCACTTTTTCCGAATATTCTAAATGTTCGAAAATATCCGAGAAGACATTTAGGAAAATTTAGAGTAATGCAGAATTAATAATTAAAAGAAAAACGAAAGGGAAGAGCTACTTGTCTAGTAAAAAGAAGAAAAGAAGATGGTGGCGCAGCGTTGCGTGGACATGGTGGACACATGACAAAGCAACATAACCAGATAGCAGAGCCGTCCCAAACAAACGTTTTGAGACCATCATCGGATAATTTTCTGATCAAGTGCACGCAGTGCGGTAGGTGCCAGCCAATTTGGAACTATATTAACGCATTTCAAACGTTGTTCTGCGATACGGCAGTCTGCTTTGTTATGGATCCGCGCTACGCTACTCCACTATCTCCCTTTCTTCTTCTTACTAGGCAAGCAGTTCATTATAAAATGGGGCGGGTACTTTTACCCTTCCCCCCACACACATCGCGTCTGCCCGGGGAGGAGCCTAAGTCCCCAGCGGGACCCCTATGGCCGCCCTGGGGCCATCCGAGTCCAAGCTGCGAAACGAATGGCGGCGCAGCATGCCATACGATAACGCTCGCGACCCCGCTCCGCAGCGCCGGTTTGAAAATTTGCATTTGGCCGAGCTGCTGCTGGGGTCATAGGCACAGCCAGGCTCAGCGCGCACCGGCCGGCCGGCAGGGGCGGGAGCAACACTAGGACTCCGCTATTCGGCGGAGTGTCTCTCCATTGTGAAGGCAGACGAAGTTCCGGTAAAACATAAGCAATAAGGGGAGGGTGGGGTGACCACGTGCCCGCCCCGCTTCCTGTCGGCGTCGACGTCGTGTGAGAATGGCGGTCAAGGATCAGCAAGGCCAAGGTTACAGGCTCCACTTCGCTCTCCGCCGTGCGTCCGACTCTCCGCGGCGCGCAGCGCTGAGACACTCAGCCAGAGAGCACAGCGGGCTCAGCGAGGCGACGGCGACGACAACGGCACGCCCTCACCCTCACCCCACCCCGCCTCGCATAGCCGCACTATCGCTTTAGGATTCCGAATGGCGACGATAACATTTCCAGCATGACGGCACGACTGGGCTCGAGGACAAGCGGACGGGATGAGATTGGCGTGGCAGGCACCACCCCGCCCCACCCCGCCCCACCCCACCCCGCCCCATCCCACCCCATCCCGCCCCACCCCGCCTGCCCCGTACCGCCCCGCCTCTCTCCGAAGGAACGCGAAGAACGAATTCCGTCGCGTTCGACTCCACTGCCCTCCGTACAGCAGCCTGCAGGGTGATTCCGCACACTGGTCTCGTCGCTCTCTCCTTGTCGCACTCATGGGGCACGGCCATAAGGTGCAAGAGAGAGGGGGCACTACAAAACAGTGTTCGGAATCGCCTTGCTGCGCTGCACGTCCGCTGGGGGGTAGGTACCCCCTCCCCCCCCCCCACACCTCCCCTCATCCTTGGTCTATGATGGGCGTGGCCGCGGCGGGGGAGGGGGAGCTAGAGGATCACCCTGACGCCGGGGGACTGACCCTCTTCCTAGAGGCGTCCCACCACGCCCCCCGCCGTGTTTATGTAACTCTGGCCCGCCCCGCCCCGCCCCGCCCCGCGGGGCTAGCCCGCGTGCTTCTGTTTGGTGCGATGTGCTGACGGTGGGTGGCGAACGAACGAACGCCTTCGAGCAGCAGGCTCTGGCTGCGGCGGGCGGAGAGGGCGGAGTAGGGGGCCATTTGGGAGGGGTGGAGGTGGAGGGGTTGAACCGGTGTGAACCGGACTCGGCTCGGCTCCGAGCAGAGACTGACTGCTGGGCTGGGCTGGGTTTGGGTCGCTCCGCCCGATCAGAGGGCTAGGCCGGGCCTTGCCGTCGTCCAGTGGCGCCCATCGTGTTTGCGGACGGTGTGCAAAAGAGGCAAGAAAGACCCAAAACCGAGGGGTACCTTACTCTTAAAATTGGTGTACACTGATTGGAGGGTTGTGTTGTGATTGGAAGGAAAATTTGTCCCGATTTGTCCGAACTTTAAAGGGAGCAAAAATTTTATGGCACCAATTCGATATTTTGCAATTTTAAGGTGCTGAAAATAGATTTTAGAAGAAAAATTATGTGACTGGATAGTGATTGGAAAATGATAGGAGCTTAAGGTGTACACTGATTGGAGAAGGTGAGGTACCCTCGCCCAAAACCCTCCCTCCTAAAACGCTTTAGGGACCCAAACCTCCAAACCTCCCCCCCCCCCCCCTTGCAATAAGACGGTGTGCATTTTGCACACCGCACATATATATCATGGGCGCCACTGCCGTGGTCCTTCTCTCCTCTCCTCTCCACGAGCACGACATGCACTATACTTGTCCTCCGCTCCTACACAATCACCCTTCTTCACCCGCTGCGCCCGCGATGTGCCCGATATTAACTCCATCATCCTGAGCTACGCCACTCCCCCGTCGACAAGTGGATGGTACAGTGTATACATTTCCCGCGAGCTGGAGAGGGGGGGGGGGGACGCTTACACGATTCCTGCCCGCGCGAGTCACACACGAAAGCGCCCTCGGGCGCGCTTTTTGGACCGACAATCTTTATTTGAATTGGTCCCGCCGCGCGAAAGTCAACAACGATATGGGGATGGTCCCGTTTCCGCTTCTCTCTCTTGTTTCTGGTTGGAGGGCTCTCTGTTGCATTTGGCAGCGTGTCTGTACGAGGTGAGAGCGGTACGCAAAGGGCGCGGGGGCCACCAAAGTTACGCCGAGTGGGAAACAACTCTGAATTTTGGTGAACAAATTTTGAGAATTTCTGTGAATTTCAAGTGAATTTTTGCTTGAGTTTTTCCTAGAATTCTATGCATTTTTTTGAATTTTCCTGATTTTTACTATTATTTTTTTTTCGATTTTAATTTTTTTTTTTAAGTGCGACTTCTGTTTCCCCCTCGAGCTACGCACGGCGCTTCAGCGCGACAGGACCGCGGCGCCTACCCTCCCTGCTTCCCCTTATTGTGGAGAGGGCATTGGCCACCACCACCCCTACCGGGACCTAGCGGGGTGGGGGGGCTTTGGGGGCTTTGGCTCTGACGGGCTGTGAGCCGATGAAAGTGGGCCATCCTCTCTGGGGCCGGGGCCGGGCCGAGGCCGGGCTCAGAGCGTTTGTTTACATAAGGGAGCGGCGGCGATTTACTCGATGCAGAGGGCCCCGATGACTTGAGAATTTCGAGTCGGGCTGTTTGGTTGTGCGAGTGGTTGCGTGGGGTTGTATGTGGGTAAATGTGTGTATGGTTGTTTGTGTTGGGGCCGAGTGGTGAGACGCTTAGACTTTAAGTGTAAATGGGAATATATTCCACTAATATAATCCATTAAAATATTTGGAACTTATTCAGACATGTATGAAATATATTTAGAATTTGTTCTGGAATGTATTTTATTCTGAAATATATTTTTAATAAAGTTATAGCGTAGAATGGCATACAAGTGGTTCTATGTTAATGGTATTCCAAATATCCCAAACATTCCAAAATATCTTATTCAGCGCACAAAATTTTAGCAAAGTGTTGACTCGAAAAAAAAAAAGAAAACTGAATTCAAGACATACTTCTTTGGGGCTTTTAAGGCATGGCAAATCGAAAACTGGCGAAATCTTTCTTGAGGACCGCATTCGAGGTGCACACAGAGGTTGGGACTTAATTTAATCAAAATATTGGTGCGGGAAATTTTCGAATTTTAAAAATTTCCACGCAATAAGATACACATTTCTAAGTAACAACAAATCGGAAGCTAGCGAAAAAGTTTTATGAAACCAGTCGAGGTAAGCCGTCGGGTATGCCGTGGTTGAGACTACTTAGCGCAGAATTTTTTTTTCTTAAAAGCTTTTACTTTTGACAGCTTCGCGAGCCGTCGCGTCGGCGAGGGCGGCGCTATGCGCCCCCGATAGCGCAGCGCCAGGCGATAGTGGGGTACGTACGCCCCGCCAGCCGCCGCCACCCCTCGTCAATCCTTAGCCAGAGGCCACAGAGGGCGCAGCCGCCCCCCTCCCCCGCCAAGCCGCTGCGTGCATTCCCCCCCCACCCCCTCGATCGTCTGCAGCAGCCGCATGCAGCGCGGTGTGCGCGTGTGCAGTGGGCCGGGGTGGTTGGGATGGAACTGCTTTGATCTGGATTTGTCCTGACGTTCGCCGTGAGGGAGCAGAACGGGGCAGGCACGTCCTAGGCACAGGCACCTCCTAGATCCGCCTGAAGGTAGGCGATTTGAGCTACAGACTCCCTGTATGTGGGCAACGGGGCAACTTTGGATACATCGACCCTCCTCTCTCCAGGGGGGGGGGGGGCCTTCCCCTTATTACGTGCCTGGGACGAGAGGGAGACCACTCTGAAATTTCCATCTCTTGTGATTCAGAAAAAAAAATCAGGAAAATTCAGGAAAAATCTGAAAATTTCAGAGTCAGAAAGTTTCGGAAAATTTTAATAAAAATCAAGAAAATTCACAGAATTTTAGAAATTGCATAAAATTTGTACACCAAAAATTCAGAATTGTTTCCCCCTCGGAGCAGGAGCTCTGCTCCTCTAGTCTCGCATGGCGCTCGCATTCTTTGCGATGGGTCCATCGACCTGGGGCTGATGCACCGTTTGTTTGGGTATGAATGCGCGAAACGGAGTTGCACATTCACCAGGCTTTCAGGTGCCGTCTGAAGGGCGAACACCCACTCCCGTTGGCAGAGAGGTCAGCTCTCTTACTCCCTCCGCCATGGGAAGGCTTGGCTGGGCTGGCTGGGTTCGTCGACCTCGCGCTCTCCGCGACCATCCTGGGGAGTAAAGTGTTTTCTGTCGGCCGCGAGTAGGGGAGGGAGGACAGGGCAGGGGCCTCCAAACCGGTCACGGCCAGTACAGCCCCCGGCCCGGCCCGGCTGGTGGAGAGGATCAGCTGAGAGGGGTGCGCCGTTGGGAGGCTGCGTAGCGTGGTGTGGTGTGGCGGAGCGTGGCGGACATCGACCACCGCGGGCGCGGCCGGCCACAGCCCCGCGAGGCGAGGCGCGAGGTGAGGTACCACTGGCTGCCGGCCTCTGGCCCCTCGCGGCGCGGGCGCGGGCGCAGCCACCGCCTGCTCTCCACTCCGCGGAGGACTCGGCGACCTCCTAACGACCTCTGGCCGCGGCAGCGGCGGCCTCCCTCCCGCCCTCAGCCTCCCGCCGTGCGACTGGATCCTCGGCGCTGGCAGCAGCCGTCTGATTCCGCGAAGATCACTTTCGTCCCTCCGTCCTTGTCGCACCGATGGCGGTCCCCTATGTTGCGAATGGCAGGGCCCCACGAGTGCGACAAGGAGTGGGAGTGGGGCGCGAGAGCGAACTTCGGAATCAGACGGTAGGGCACCCGTCACGTCAGAGCGGCGGGCCGTAGGGCCGGCGGGCCGCAGGGGCCAGCACGCCACTGAGGAAAATATCCTCGTAAATTTACGACATTTTTTGTAATTTTGATTTACAAAATATGTCGTAAATTTACGACAGCCCATTCTTGCTCGTCAGTCAATTCCAAGTCGATAGGGAGTGCTTGTAAATCTACAATTTCAAATCGTAATTTTACGACATTTATCATGAAAAATTTTCTCGTAACCCATACGAGTATTTTTCACGGTGGCTCCGAACAGCGTTCGGTATACTGTCCTCTTGCTTGCTCCTTGTTGTCGCGCCATGAGTTCGACAAGGACAGAGAGACGAAACCACTGTGCGGAATCACCCTCCGGGGCCGGGCAGGGCAGCCGTCGGCCGTCTGATTCCGAAGATCGCTCTCGCTGCTCTCGCACCTCCATCCCCGTCGCACTCATGGGTCCCTGCCACCCTCAACGGAGAGCATTGCCATGGGTGTGACAAGGAAAGAGGTACGGGAGCGATCTTCGGAATCAGACGGCAGGGCAGGGCCTCGCCGAGTATAAGATTTCAGCGACGCCCGGTAGAAACCACCGCGCGGCGCGGCGCCGCTCGGGTGGCCGCGTTGCTACCCGCGCATCATGTCTCCCTCGAAGCGGCAGTCACACATGTGACGTCGGTGTTTCCGACTTCCACGCAGTGAAATGTCGCTACTGCGTCATGAGTGGGAGGGGCCCGAACGTGGAAGAAAAAGGGGGGGGGGGGTAGTACGGTTGAGTCGACGTCCAGAGGGAAAGGTTCAGGTTCGTTATTCTTATGCGATGCGCGCCCCCCGTGGCCGGTGGCCGGTCCCGGCTCGGCCCGCCGCGATCCCTGTCGCTGTCCGGACAAGGCGCTCGTAAAGACGTTGTTGGCAGTAAAATCGACGCGTCTGCACAAAAGCGAGAAGGGCGGCGGCGGACGCGGCGGGCCCGGGGGTTATCGCCCTGCCCTGTTCCAGAGAAGCCTTTGGTGGCGTACGGCTCGACGGGCCGAGCGGCCGAGCGTGCTGAATGAACGGTAGACAGGCAACTTCTGCGACGACGGCTCAAAGCCCAGCGCTCGCGCGAGGCAATGCGGAGGCCGCGACAGAAATAAACGGCGGTCGTATCTATGTTTCGCATCGGCCCTTAGCAGCCCTGGGGGCGCGCCGCGTGGGGCGGGGCGGGGCGGGGCGGGGCGGGGCGGGGCGGGGCGGGGCAGGGCAGGGTCCTACCGGGGGCTGGCGAGCGTGTGGCCCACAGCTCGGCCCATGCCCGGGCGGCGGACCGGTCCCCACCCCTCTGCCACATTCCCGCGGCGGGCGGCCGCGTTTTGATAAGACCATCGTGGGGTCAAAAGCAAACGACTGTACGCTGGGCCGCGGAAAATTCTCTCCAAGAAAATTGACCGAAAAGTCACGCCCGCCCCGCCACGCCCCGCTCCGCCCCGCCGCCCCGCCCCGCGCCGCCCCGCCGCCCCGCCGCCCCGCCGCCCCGCCGCCCCGCCGCCCCGCCGCCCCGCCGCCCCGCCGCCCCGCCGCCCCGCCCCGCGCCTCTGCAGTGGAAAGCGGATACTGTGTGTGAGTGGAACTAAACCGGTTCGATCGGGCCTGATCTGCCTGAATTACCTGATAAAAGCTTGACCCTGGCCTGGTCCGCCCGCCTGGCCTGCCGTGCGGACATGCGAATGCGACCCATCATGGCGATACGCTACGCCCTGCTCGTCAGTCAGAATTCAATCGCGTCACTGTTTGGCCGCGTGACACGACCCAGCGTCCAGTCGGCACGACATCGCGGTGCATTCACCATGAATCCGCCGGCAGTTCGACGTCATGTCGGCCGTCGGAAACAACTCTTAAACTTTTGTACACCTCGTAATAATTCAGAATTTTTAAAAAATCAGGAAAACTTCGGAAAATTTACACAAAAAAAATAAGGTAAATCAAGCAAAAATTCACAAAAAATATGTAAAAATTCACAAAAATTCCCGATATTTGTACACTAAAACTCATAGTTGTGTCCCCCGGCCTATCAGTCACACGCACTCACGCACACACACACACACTCCCTCTCTTTCTCTCTCTCTCTCTCTCTCTCACACACACACTCCCTCTCTTTCTCTCTCTCTCTCTCACACACACAAACACACATACACAGCCGCGCGCCGGGTTGGCCGGGCCGGGCAGGGCCAGTCAAGGTCGCGCTGCTGAAAGGGAACGTCATTGTCGACGGAGAGGAAGAAAGCGCGAGTGCAGCGTGTGGCGTGCAGCGCGTTGGCCGCGGCGCTTCCAAATGGAGTCGCTGCGATTGAACACGAACAAGTACGAGGCGAGTGCACTGAAGTGCAGTGGGAGTGAAATTTTCTGGCGGACAGGCCGAGGGGGCCTCCACTACTCATTTGGAGGAACACTGGATTGCCGAGATTGCCGGATTGCTAGCGTAAATTTTGGGATTATTTAGCATCGAACGCCTGTAAATAGGCAAAATGATCTACCTTGCTCCTGTATGTAGGCAAAAAGCATGACTCTGATGGTAGTTTTTCAAAGATTGCCGTCAGATTGCTGACAGATTGCCAGGGTGAGGAACACCGCATTGCCAGAGTGGAGGCCCCCTCGGGACAGGCAGTGGACTGGGCTCTGCGCTGTCAGTATTGTCAGGAGCAAAACGAATACACCTAGTGTGGCAGAAGGATACTTCCGCCTGCCTACTAGGCAAACTCTCCCATGCATGAGACTACCTTTTGTCTAGTAAGGCCTTACTACGAACACGCCGTACGGCACGCTGGCATTTTACCCTAAATTCGACAGTTTAAGAGCATGAAGCGGTATTACTGAACGGCTTTGGCTCGACAGCGCGAAAACGCGTGGAATGTACTTCAGCAGAGAATACCCCTCGACACCGGTGTATCGGAGGGAATGCTGCCTTCTTATCTGCCAACACTGGTCGCTGGCAGGGCTTTGCTCTTCACAAAGACTTCCCGACAAGTCGGACATTGTACGTCAGCCGCTGCAACATTCGCGCACGTCCGAGCGACAGACACGCTACCTGTCCTGTCGGAAAACCCCCACTCACACCCTGCACCAAATGGTTTGCAAAGTGCAAAGCAAAAGGAAACCGAGTTATTCTCCGCGCGCTCTCCTCTTTGCGGCGTATTCATCCGCCCATTCATTTGTTCCGCGAAGTGCTTGCTGACACTCCTCTGTCGCGTCGGCCTGGCGGGGAGATTCCCTGAGTGGGGACGCGCTCGCTGCACTGAGCCTAGCCAGCTGCAGAGCACTGTGCCAGCGCTGGTGACGCTAGTGACGTCCTCTGTGACGGCACGAGGGGCTTTTCACTTCTGCGTTACACCATGATCTGCGTGTATTACACGCGTCACGTAGTGCCGAATAATGTTAAATTTTCCTCGAAAACAGCAGTTTTGGTGGGGGATGCCGCGAGTGAAGGGCAGATTATGTAATTCAGTGTACACAGAAACTGCGCGAGTGAAAACCTTCTTTCTCGCTCTCTGTCAGCTGAATGGCCTGGCTGAGCCCCGCCTCGCCACGCCCAGGCGCCGGGCTTATCGTCCAGCCGGACTGATACCCGCTCTACCGCGGTTCCAAAGCTGGACCCTCTCGACACCGACCCCTGCGCTATCGCGTCTCATAGCTCCGAGACAAGGGATCCTGGATGGAAGAGTCCGCCACCCCCTCCACGCCGGGGCCCTGTGCAGTGTGAACCTGTTGCACCGAGACCGAGAGGCCCGGGTACCAGCCGGCACAAGGGGAAAACACTTCGTAAGTTTTTGTCTCCTTCAAAGTTCAGAATTTTTTTTAAAAAATAAGAAAAACAACCGAGCAAATTCAAAGCCGAAACTGAAAAAAAAATTCTTACACACAAAAAAAAAATTAATCCAAAGTTTCGGAAATTTTTTAAAAAGTTGCGAAATAACAACAACTAACTTCCGACCAGTCGCTGAGGTCTTCGGAAGCCATGTCGCCAAACGAGCAAACCCGCAACACTGCCTTTACGTCTTGTTCAAAACAACACCGGTGCGTTGGATGGATAAACGAGACACGGAACATCCCGGGACACTCGAGAGTGATCGACATGTGAAAGAATGCGCACGGGTGGGCGGGGCGTTTTTGACATGTTTCCGCGAAAACCAACAACACCACACACCACACCCATTCAATATGTCGAACTTTCATTGATCAAGAACACAATGCCTTTCTGCGACGGCGAGCTCGCGAGCAGGGTGGGGGAGGGGGGGGGAGAGAGGCGAGCGTGCCGCGGCACTTCCTCCACCACCGCGGGGAGCACGACGGGGACAAGGACTGCTGGCGCCACGAGCAGGGGCCGCCCCGCCCCACCCCACCCCACCCTGCCCCTCCCCACCCCGCCCCTCCCCACCCCACCCCACCCGGCCCCACCGGGGGCCAATGAGCCGCGACGAGCACGTGCCGCACTGGAATGGAAGCTCAGCGACTAGGCTGCCTAGCCTACGCCCTCCTCACCCTCCTCACCCTCCTCACCTTGGCCAACTCCTGGCCGCCACTCCCCGCCTCGCACCGTCGCGTCACGCTCCCGTCCGTCCGTCCCCGTGTCCGTCTGTCAGCCTGTCCCTCTGTTTGCCTGTCCTGTCCGCTGACCGACAGGGGTCCCATTGTTTTTCCGCCCATATAGTGGGCCTGTGGCAGCCCGTTGCTCGAGGTTCGGTCGGTTCAGTTGGCGACGCGTCGTCGCGCCCGAGCTGGGGCTGGGGTCGCCTTGTGGATGAAGATGGGGTGCGGGGTGTGGGGCGGGGCGGGGTGGGCGAGCGTTTTGCGGACGAAGGCGACATGGAAAGCACATTTCGCCAACGAGTCCATCGCCGCCGCCGCCGAGGTGCAGCTCTACCCCTCCCCTCCTGCGGCCTGCGGGCTCAGCGGGCGTTCCTGCGTTGGGGGCGGGGCGGGGCGGGGTGGGGCAGCCGACAGGCGGCAGGCCACGCCCGCCACGCCCGCCACACCCTGACGTCAGTGAGGGCCCCGCTCTAGTTCCGACCCACCCCGGCACACACACACACACACACACACACACTCGCTAGCAGCACGTGTGTGCTAGGTCGGTAAATCGTTTCGCGTCGATATGGTCAGCCGCAGCCATGCTATCGCTATCGGTCATAAACACTCATTCTTTCTCGTCGCATCTGTGCGAGAGGGACTCCGGCCCCCGCGGCCCTGCGCGGCCCTGCGCGGCCCTGCGCGGCCGCTCCCTGCTGCGCGCTGCACACTGCACGCCCGCGGGAGCACACTGTCCCGTCGCGCCGTCGCGTCGCCCTTTGCGGGCTCGTGGGCGTGGGCCGGGCTGTGGGCTATCTCGCGCGCAGGCGCAGCTGATAAAAATAAAAAGACGCCAGCACAGTCATTATCGCGGACCAGGTCCATGTAGAATCGGTGCGGTGCGGACCTATCGCGCTGCGCAGGTTCCGGCCAGCCGGCCAGATTCCGAAGATCGCTCTCGCGCTTCCGTCCTTGTCACACTCCTGGGGGGCCTGCCATAGGGCACGGCACCGCCACAGCTGCCACATGGACGGAGAGGTACGAGAGCGATCTGCGATCTTCGGAATCAGACGGCAGGCCCGGGCCCGGCGGCAGACTGATTCAGAAGAGCACTCGAGCACTCTCCTCGCTCTGTCTCTCTCTCTCGCACCTACACAGTGTGACCCTTGAGAGCGAGAGAGACAGCGAGCGGGAAGAGCAGTGCTCTTCTGAATCAGTCTGCAGATGGACCCGCGGCGCGGCCCCGGGCTCCGCCGCGCCGCGTCCTCCACGAGAAAAATAACGACCAGGCAGGCCGGGCCGGGCCGGGCCGGGCAGGCCTCTGGACCAGTCCTGCTCCTGCTGCTCCTGCTCCGCGCGAGGCGACGGGATGGAGCGGGACGGGACGGGGCGGAGGCAAGGCGCCGAAGGTTTTCTGCGCGCAGCAGGAAATTTCCGCGATGGCGCCGCGCCGCTCCCCTTGGGCTTCTACTTCTACGCTGTCACACAAGCAGGGAGGCTGATGGCCCTGCTGCCGTCTGGTTCAGAGGAAGATCGCTCCTCGTACCTCTCCGTCCTCGTCGCACCTGTGGCGGTGGTGCCCTATACGTCGGGGATGGCAGGAGGAGGGCCCCATGAGTGCGACAAGGACGGAGGCGACGTGATAGAGCGATCTGCGGAATCAGACGGCTGGCGCGGCGGCGCGGCGGGTTTGTCTCTGTCGTCCTCCAGCGCTCTCCTCGCTCTGTCCCTCTCGCACCCATACGGCAAAAGCGCATGAGTGCGAGAGGGACCTAGCAGCGAGGAGAGCGCTCTTCGGAGCCAGTCTGCAGCAGAGGGGGTGGCGCCGAGGCGCCGCGGGATCAACAGGTCCCGGGCCGGGCGGCGCGGCGCGGTCCAGCGCCCCAGTCTCCAGCCCAGCACAGCGCCGCGCAGGGCGGGGCGGGGCGGGGCGGGGTCAAAGGGCATGTCTGTTGGGGCAGGCTCGGAGCAGTATGCAGGCGCGACTGGGCGCGACGCCGGGGGGGGGCGGGGGGGGGGCGGTGCTGGGGGAGAGACAGCTGCACAGTACAGTTTCTCCTCCCGCTTCGCCGCGCGGACCGCGCTAAATATACTCTGCCAAATCTAAATGCGGTCCGACTGAGGGGCTACTACTTGTCCGTCCCCTTCCCGCACCGTCTACCTCTGGCCAAGCCGAACGCCTCGAGCAGGCCGGGGCGGGGCGGGGCGGACCGCGCGAACGCCCCGAGCACAGCACAGCTCGCCGTGGTCTCGGAACGCCCCGCCGTCGGCCGCCCCAGTCCAACCTGCTGGTTCCGACCCCGACCGACTGGACCAGTACAAGGTACAAAGACAACAGGAACAGCCTCCGCTCCGCATCTCATCTCCACCTGATGCTAACCGGTCCGCTTGGTCTGCAGTGGGGCGGGGCGGGGCGGGCCCAGCAGGCTGATTCCAAAGATCGCTCTCGTGCCTCCGTCCTTGTCGCACTCATGGGGCCTTGCCACCCCTAACATTGGGCACTGCCATGAGTGCGACGAGGACGGAGGTACAAGAGCGAACTTCTGAATCAGACGGCAGCCGCTGCGCAGGGCAGGCGGGCGCTGCCCCAGCTGCCCGGACCGGACCGGCTTGGCGCCGCGTCCAACGGCGTGTTGCCAACCGAGATGCGAGCCTGCGAGCCTCAGCAGGGCGATTCCGAACAGCCGTTCAGTAGTGTCCTCTCTCTCTTGCTTCTTGTGGCCGTACCTCATGAATCTGACAAGGACAGGGAGACGCGACACCACTGAGCGGAATCACACCCTACAGACCGCGTTTCGCCCGCCGCCCTGCCCGTATGGACTGCATGGGCACGAGCTCGATGGCGGCCAGCACGACCGGTGAACCACTTCTTCTATTCCATGTACACATCGGATATTCCAATGAAAATATTCAAAATATCCAATCCAGCCAAAATTTTTAGAGCCAATACTTCAGAATAGTTCAGTGCGCTGAGTAAGATATTTTGGACTGTTAATCGAATATTTAGAAGCGATGGAATATCGTTGACACAGAACCACACTTAATTTCAAATATTCAATCTATTCCAGAACAAATTCCAAATATTGTAATGGAATATTTTGGCGTATATTCCATGTACACCTAAGAGTCGAGGTGGTCCAGCAGTCCAGCCGTCGGGCCAGCAACTGTGCGCTGATGCCGTTCCGCGAGTATGAGTATAGTAAAGTGCCTCATCCTCCTGCTACTCGCCGCGAGCCAGGGCGGGCGCGGGCGGGGTGGGGCGGGGCGGGGTGGGGCGGGGTGGGGCGGGGTGGGGCGAGTTGTGCTGAGGTTGACGCAAACGACTAAACGAAGCCCTGCAGACGACGCGGCGCCGCGGAGAGCTGAGTGGTCCGCGGGGCTGCGCTGGGCCGAGCTAGTCGCGGGGCGGGGCGGGGCGGGGCGGGGCGGGGCGGGGCGGGGCAGACAGCGCTAAACGAAAACAATCAGTGGCCCAGTGGCCGGCGGGCCAGGCGGGGCGGGGCGGGGCCCCTGGCGCGCTGCTGGCGCCCACGCTCGAATCGCCCCGCCCCGCCCCGCCCCGCACTGAGCACACGCAGCACAAACTCGTGCGCGGCCTGCTACCCTCCCCCCCCTCCTACCGCGGCCGCGCGCGCCGCTCTCTAGACTGTCACCATGCATTTCCCATTGATTCCGCGATGAGAAACGCGCAGGATGGCGAGGTACCCGCTGGGCCTGGCGCGGAGTGGCGTGGCGTGGAGCGGGCCTCCTGGCCTCCTGGCCTCGGCGGCCTCCGCCGTGCCGCCGACGTGGCGCGCGGCCCGCGGGGCGTTGCTGCCGCCCTGGCAACCAGCACTCGCGCCTTATCTCTCTGTTGCACGTCTTTGCACCTCTACACGCCCGCGCAAAACTGGGGTATAATGGTAAGCTAAGCGCCGCGCCGGGTGTACACCTGCGGCCCGCGGCCTGCGGAGCAGTCGGAGGCGAGGTGAGTTCGCCGTTCGTCGCGATCGTTGCAGGGCTCTGATGCTGAGCCGGGCCGGGCCGGGCCGGGCTGGGAGGGCTTAGCTGTTTGCAGACACGCCCATAATCTCCTTCCACAGCACGTCAGCGGGCGTGGTGCGGCGGGGCGGGGCAGGGTGGGGCGGGAAGCGTCGCCTGCGTTCTTATAACCACTCGACGCAAGCTGCGCGGGTAATCCCTATCGAGGAGGCTTTTATTTTTATTGCGGCCTGAAGCTGATACCCGCGCGATCCTGCGGATGTCCATGTGAGGCCTCGCGCAAACGCGACAAGAGAGTCATTGCGATTGAAGCGCTCTGTTCTAATGCGGGTCGTGGAGGAAGGTTTGCAGCACGGCGCCGAGCCTGGCTCGCGCACTCTACCCCGACCTGACGAGAAAGATAAATCGCCCGAACCCTCTCGGACGGACACGGTCCCGTCCTGCACCCCCGCTACCGGGCGTGGCCTCCAACAGCACGTGATCGATGTAGTCGCGCCTGCAAAGTAAGTCAGCAGCCGGAAAGAAAAGGGAGAAAAAATTGGCTCGACGAGCAGCTCTTTACAGCACTATACCGGGGCCGTGTGAATCATACACGCGAACGGAACGCATCAGCTGATTGGCGGTGGGGTGGGGAGGGGCGGGGTAGAACGGAGCGGAATAGCGACGCGGCAGTGCGGGGTTTAGGCTGGTCGAAAGGCCGCGCCCCCACCCCGCCTGCTCACTAGATGAGGTTTTATAAAGTGGGGTCACCGCTCTCCCGCCCTGCTGTCCAGGGGTTGGCGGCATGGCTGCGGGGGCGAGGTGGATGGGGGCGGGCCGGGGGCGGGCCGAGGGTAGACCGGGGGTAGCCGAAGAGGGGTGGCACGACAGCATGCTCCCCTGATGCCCCCATGGCTTCATCACTGTAGAGACACGTCTCTACATAGTACTAGTGGACCGCAGTGGCGGGAGGATGCTAGTCGTAGGATAGCTTTTGAATTTGCCGCGCAGGTAGATTGCGTTGGCCGGCCCGGTGATGTACCGTTGGCGCGCCTGTGCGCGCGCGCTGAGCGGATGGACCGAGAATGTTCTGGAAGCTTCTGCACCCCCGCAGTGGTTCTGGTTCCGCTCAGGTACGGTTTCTGGTTCCGCTCAGGTAGGAGCCCTCGCCCCTATAAAAAGGGTGGCGACGCCGAGGCCAGGAGCTCAGTGAGCGTCCAGCTCTCGAGGGAGCTGGTCGCTGTAGGCTAGGGGCAGGCTAGAGTCCTTTGGTAGAATATACCGAATCTCTCTTCAAACCCTGGACGTTTCCTTCTTGCCACCGGCTCCGACCCCGTTACGAACATGTGGTAAACCCCGGCCCCCGGCCGGTGCGGTGTGAAACCCCGGCCCTGCCGGTGCGGTCCTTAAACCCCGGCCTAGCCGGTGCGGTAAACCCCGGCCTTCGCCGGCGCGGTATTGCCCGCTGCTAAAACCCCGGCTCACGCCGGCGCGGTACAGCGCGGTCCGCCGCTCAAAACCCCGGCTCTAAGCCGGCGCGGTACGAGCGCGCGGTGCATCAGAGTAAACCCGCCCTCCGGGGTGTGCGGTAAGCTAAACCCGCCCTATGGGCGTGCGGTGGCCGGCGTGCGGTATTTAAACCCGCCGAACTCTGAAAACCCGCTCTCACTTTGAGGGTGTGCGGTAAACCCGCCCTCGCAAGAGGGTGCGCGGTGTCATGACATAACTGGTGTCAGGAGTGGGATTTGTTTGAGCCATGCAGGAAGGATACGAAAGGGTTGAGTTGTGTCCCTTAGCCGGACGAGTGTTTTTTCCCGTAGTGCAATTTTGGTGTACGTGTGCAAGTGTTTGTGTTGTGCCATTTCTTGTGATGTCTCTCCGCGCCGCAGTCATGTAAGTAGCCCACCAAAATTCAAACGAGTGCAAATGCCCCCCCCCCTTCCCCACCCCCTCTCCATGGCGTTAGTGAAAAAAAAATTGTTGCGATATGGCGAGCGCAATAAGTGTTATGCGTGTTAAAATTCCTTTGTTTCCCTCTGACGAGAGGCAGCACCGTCAGTCTACTGACAACGCTGAGTATCAAGGATGCATTAATTATAACGCTAAATGTTTCAATCGTACGCCTGCAATTGTTTTGCGTTTCGCTGCGCATGGGAAAATGTCTCGTAAAGAAATTTGCGGTGGTATGTAAATATGTAGGCAAGGGTTGATTTTTCGGTTGAGTGTAAATATGTGGTTAAGGGTTAATTATTTGAGTAATTGAAGTAAAAATTAAAAATTAAATTAGGAGAAATTTTTTTGATAAGTACTTAAGAAGTAATTTCATCGTTACTAGCATTATCGTTCGTGTTAAGTTATAATTTGTATTAAATTTCACTGTGCAGATGAATGAAGTAATCTCAGTTTCGCGCCCAGTACCGTTGTGCTGGTTAGGCCTGTCTTACGGTATGTGTTCAAATCGGGGACTAGTTCGCCTTCATGCGTGAGTTTACACTCGCGTGCGCGTTTTCCTTGAGCCCTTTATGTAGTCCATTTGCGAGCCAGTGTAGTAGTAAGGCAGTTTGTAGAAGTATTATGTGTACGGAGGGAAAAACAAATGTTTATTAAGTAAAAGGATGGAGTGTGTGATTTTATTCACTGTTCAGATGAGTGAGTCGTTAGAGATTCAGCTACGGAACTGGGCCCACTGGCCTGGGTTGTACAGCTCGTGGATTAATATCGGGTTCGCGTAGTTTGGTTTAAGGGAAGTACGCCTTGCCGCTCAAGGTACGGGATGATTAAGCCCGTGAGGAAACTGGAGAAAATATTATTTGGGAGCTAAAATTACAAAACAATATCGTGTCTCTGTTCGTAGTGACAGTGTTCACTGTTCAATGAGTGAACTCGAATTAAATATTCGTAGAAAATTCGCCACGTGTCCTGATTTAGCGGGATGTACTGCTCGTGGTTCAGTAAGGGAGTACCTTGCTGCTCATAGAACAATTTTTGTACGGGAATGCGCCCGTGGGAGGACCGACCTGTCTTCCGACACTCAGTTTGTTTGACGACCATCGACGGACCGAGTGAGTGCCCGAAAGGGACAAAACCAAAAAAGCCCTAGTACGAGAAAGCCACTCTAGCCTAGGCATTCAGCGCCGCTGTCGTCCCGTTGGCTTCGGACGGCCGGGTAGCTGCCGCGTAGCGACTCGCGGATAGTGTTGTCAGGTATCAGTATGTGATCACGTATGTTGTTGTATGTTGTATTTCGCACAAGTCGAGTCTGGATTAAGTATGTGTTGGCCGTGGAAAGGCCTGAGTCGCCCGCGCTGCGGACACGCGCGGTTAAGCATTTATTGAAAAATCGGAAGTGCCGTAGGTATCAATGTTCAAAACTGTATCACTAGTTATGTTCATAGTTACCAGCCCTTGAAGCATCTCAAAACTTCATGGGATCTGCGAGACTGTAAGGGTCTCCGCAGGATGTTGTCGCGAAGATCAAAAGTTCGGAGAGTGTAAAAATTTTTAAGCCGTGCTGTACAGAGGATAGTCACGCAAAAGAGAAATCGTAGAAAGTGTAGTTTGGGAGACCCGGTCCGGTGTCATTGTGTTTCTTGTCTTTCAACTGATTCGATTGAGGAGAGTCCGCGACGGACCTTGACCCTGGCGACGTAGCCCGCGCTGTTTTCGTGCAACAGCCTAACAATAAGAGTAATAAAACAGCACCTGGACCGGGGCGTCTCCACTCCAAGCCATGCGCCGTCCCCGCGACGATCCGCCTGCAGCAACCCCTCCCCCGCTCCCCAACCCGCTCGCTCTATTCATTCTTTCTTGCACCTGTTTGTTTTTGGTTTGGGTTGCTTGGATTGCTCGCGTGCATGCTTGCACAAAAGTATTTGAAAAAAAAAATTTTTTTATTCCGCCAAATACATCACTGTTTGATTGGTATAACAACGTTGCCTAACGTCACGGAAAATTCATTGCGAGATCAAATCAAATAACTAAGTTTTATTAACTTATCTTGTCTTTCGTAGTTGAGCAAAACTAAAAATTCAGTTAATTTTGTAACGTCACTTTGGTCATTTAATCTAAATATCAAATTTTGCAACTTTTCAAATATTAGATTCTGATAATAATTTAATTTGTCGTGCGGTGTAGTGTGTAATGTAAGGTTGTGTGTCAGGTCACCGAGACGCATAACATAGAGAGGGTGCAGGCGTCATGAACCTGCCTCCTCGCCACGAGGTCTCGGTTTCCTTGGCAGAATCGTAGCTGTTATGGAAAGTTAAGTTAAAGAAAAAAAAAAGGAAAAAGAAAAAAAGAAGAGGGAGAGAAGTCACAACACGAATTCCGTATTTATATGTTTTAAGTTAGTGTTCGGTCGTCAAATATCAAAGAAGAAAAGAAATCTGTTTTTCATTGTGTACAGTATACCAATATTTTAATTTGTGGTTTGGAACATTTTTGTTTGCCTTATCTCATACTGATCAATTTGTCATTGTTCGCATTTTACTTTAGTTGTCTGTGTCCAGTGTTAAAGATGCAAGTAAATTTCGCTGTTTTTACTATTTAAAAACAAAAATGTTTATCACTGCTCGAGTTAGTCGTTGCAACCCGATGAAAAATGTCTGAATCGGAAGGAACTTTCACTGCCGTCAGTAATTAGTTTGTAGCCAGATATAATCGATGATTTGAAATTTCACATTGCGTATCTTACGTATTTTTGGCAAACGGTCATAACTCTTGGTGCTTTAAAAACATAAAAAATGTGTTTTGAAGGGTCAATTGAATTTAGAAAAAAAAAATTATTAAATCAACCGGATTAAAGTCAGCTGTGCGTTATTGAGGGTAAGAGTCAATAATCCAAACCCCAGATAAAGGTTTGAGACCAACGCTCACGGACGATCAGGGACAAACAATACTCTGCGAGATGTCTGCTCGGTTACGTTGCGACGCGTGACACGATTTGTCACCTATTCTGTCCACCGGTTGGGACTTGTGACTCGTGTGTCCAACGGCCCCGGTAGGAGCCCCTGAGGCCCTCCGGCCTGTCCGATCTCATGCCAGCTTTGTCGCACCTCACTGACCAGTTCTAATGCCGCGCGTCCACATGAGGACCTTAGCTTATTCCAGTCATTTCAAAAAACAAAAAAATCATTTTTAAATCATTGATTATATAGGCCTTTCACTCCGTATTCCACGTAAACAATTCAGGACGAGAGCTAATTTAGTTGTAAGGAGTAAAACTGTCACATATGTGTTGTCGACCAACAACCTTGTGGTTAGCCTTAATTTAAGACATCAAAGTGTAAAACAAAAAAAAATGTATTCTCGACACCTGCCATTAACCGCCACCTATCTATTGTATTTTGTTCTTTAACTTCAGATCAACCTAAACTATTTTTCTCAAAATGTAACTTAAATCTTTTTTTTCATTATTTTTTTAGAAAAGGTGGTAGTGATGTAGAGACACGTCTCTACATAGTACTAGTGGACCGCAGTGGCGGGAGGATGCTAGTCGTAGGATAGATAGCTTTTGAATTTGCCGCGCAGGTAGATTGCGTTGGCCGGCCCGGTGATGTACCGTTGGCGCGCCTGTGCGCGCGCGCTGAGCGGATGGACCGAGAATGTTCTGGAAGCTTCTGCACCCCCGCAGTGGTTCTGGTTCCGCTCAGGTACGGTTTCTGGTTCCGCTCAGGTAGGAGCCCTCGCCCCTATAAAAAGGGTGGCGACGCCGAGGCCAGGAGCTCAGTGAGCGTCCAGCTCTCGAGGGAGCTGGTCGCTGTAGGCTAGGGGCAGGCTAGAGTCCTTTGGTAGAATATACCGAATCTCTCTTCAAACCCTGGACGTTTCCTTCTTGCCACCGGCTCAGACCCCGTTACGAACATGTGGTAAACCCCGGCCCCCGGCCGGTGCGGTGTGAAACCCCGGCCCTGCCGGTGCGGTCCTTAAACCCCGGCCTAGCCGGTGCGGTAAACCCCGGCCTTCGCCGGCGCGGTATTGCCCGCTGCTAAAACCCCGGCTCACGCCGGCGCGGTACAGCGCGGTCCGCCGCTCAAAACCCCGGCTCTAAGCCGGCGCGGTACGAGCGCGCGGTGCATCAGAGTAAACCCGCCCTCCGGGGTGTGCGGTAAGCTAAACCCGCCCTATGGGCGTGCGGTGGCCGGCGTGCGGTATTTAAACCCGCCGAACTCTGAAAACCCGCTCTCACTTTGAGGGTGTGCGGTAAACCCGCCCTCGCAAGAGGGTGCGCGGTGTCATGACAATCACTCTCTGACTTCCTTGACGGGGACGCCGGTGGCCTCGCGCTGCCGTCGGCTGCCGTACACCTCCTCCGCCCTCCCTCCCCTCGCTACTATACCGCCCCACCCCGCCCCGCGCCGGCGCAGCAGGTGATTGGTGTGCGATTGAATGGCACTGAGCAGCCGACTGATTCAGAAGATCGCTCTCTTCCCCCAGTCCTTGTCGCACTCATGGCGGTGCCCCATGTCGGGGGTGGCATGGCCTCATGAGTGCGAGAAGGACGGGGGTACGAGAGCGATCTTCTGAATCAGTCGACAGGGCAGCGCGGTGCGCGACGGGCTCAACTTGTCGCATCGCCCTGCCCTGCCGGCCGCGACCGGGTCGGGCAGTGAGTCACTGGAGTATCGCGATCGACAGGCGACCTCATTGCTGCCGTCATATCATTCGCATACGCGCTCGGCTCGGCTCGGCTCGGCTCGGCTCAGCTCGGCTCGGCTCGGCTCGGGCGTAATGCATTTGCGAGGATGGTAGCAGCTGAGTGAGAGCAGACGAAGAATGCACAACATAGACGCAAGCGCCTAGCCGGTAGGCAACCCGCCCGCAGCAGTGTCAGCGGGTTGCCTGGCAGACAACGTTACAGAGCAGAGCTCCCGCACGGCCTACAACTGCCCCCGTACAGATCGGAACCGCGTCTGCCTTACAGCATTCTGGACCGCTGCCGACGCGACGTGTCGCCCGTTCGGCCCGCTTCAGGATCCGCCGCGCCGCCCACCAGGGTGTGGGACCTGCACCTGCAATCTAGTGGGCCTCCAGTGAGAGCGGGACCCAGAGCTGGCGTCCCCTGGGCAAAACCCGCCAAGAAATTACCCTACGTAATGCTATGAAGCCTGGCCTGCGCTGCATGGCGTCCCGAGGCGAGGGGACCCTCACTCAAAAAAATAAATAAATAAATCGGTGTATACACTCTAAAACAAAATCAGTAAAAAATAAGAAAACAAAATCAAGAAAAAATAAGAAGACATCAAGTTAAAATCAGAGGAAAAAAAATCAGCGTGTTTCGCCTGATTAGCTGCCGCGTTCCGTCGCCCCTCACCCATCTCACAGGAGGCCCACTTCTGCAACCTTGCACACCACAGCAGTCAATAGTGCGAATTGAAATGCCTTCCGGGTCGGAAAGCAAACAGTCGCCGCCGTGGTGAAGACGCGCCCGCGCCAGGCAGGGACGGGCGCAGGGCCGGGTGGCCGTGGCCGCGGCCGCGCGCCGAGGAAAGCGGCGCGGGAAATGGAAATACACAAACTGTGGGTCTGGGAGGGGATATCTGATTAGTGGCGTAACAGCTCAGACCCAGCTTATAGGCCCGGCCCCCGGCCCCCCGCCCCGGCCCCGGCCGGCACGCGGCCCATGCTCCTTACTCAGCGGAGGCAACGTCACCGCCCCGGGAAACGATCTGCCAATGTCAAGGCGGTCGGGGTTGGCAGGTCAAAGGGCACTCGAGCTGCGGCGGCCGCCAGGGCAGGGCGGGCCCGGGCCCGGGCACTGGCGGTCAGCTCGGCGGGACACTCCGTCGCGCCAAGTGCGTCCACGCACCCGCCCTTCAGGAGTGACCCCGCGTGCAAGGCGGGGCGGGGCGGGGCGGGGCGTCCCCCCCGCACGATGCTCGACACTCGACACATGCTTTACGGGATGGCTGTCGAGCGCGGGGCACCACCACACCACAGTGCACCGTGTGGTGTGCCACTTTTAATTTATTTTTTTTACTCTTAATTTTATACGGTGCCGGGCGTCTGTATGTCTGTCTGTCGTTCCACACTGAGGGAGACTTACCTCTTTAGGCATGGTGGCGGCGCGAGGTCCTCAGGTACTCCAATAAAAGTTGATAATTAATCCTTTGGCTCGCCGGGGAGGGCGGCGGGGAGCACTGGGGCTGGCGGCGAGGCGCGGGCCGCGGGCCGCGGGCACAGGCGCTGCGCTCGGGACGGGACGGGACGGCCGCACCAAAAATAGCACTCGGGGAGTTTTTCCCAGTCCTTGGTCTACTCAGGACTCGGGCAGGGCAGGGCAGGACACGCGCAGGACACGCTGGTGCCCCCGGGGGGCTGTTCGTCACAAGTACTCGGAGCAGGACACGAACACGGACATGGTCACCGGCGCGTGCTGCCGGCCTGGCGCGGAGGTGCGGGAGTGCTGCTGCTGCTGCTGCTGCCGGAGGGAAGACCAGCTGCCCTGTCCGGCACCGGTCACTCGGAGACTGCGGGAGCGCGCTCACGCTGCAGGGGGTTGCTGTTCGCCGGACTCGAGGGTGGACTGTCGCGGACGGTTTTTTTTCTTGGGAAGGCGACACGGAACGTCCGACGGACGGAGTGGGAACGTCTGACGGTCGACGGGGACGGAAACGTGGATGTCGCCGCCGCACGTCGCGAGTCGAGCCGCGTCGCGTTTGCGTTTGCGACCGTCTGAGCCGTGCCGAGTGCCGAGCACCCGCGCCAGCGCCGTGCTCCGTGCCCCCCGCTCGGCTCGGCTCGGCTCGGCTCGGCTCGGCTCGGCTCGGCTCGGCCCGGCTCGACTCGATTCGGCCCGTCGTGGCGGCGGCGGCGGTCGTGGCGGCCGTCGCGTATAGAGCCTTCGCCTCCTGGCCTGGCGCTACGTCGGCCGCCGCTGCCGCTGCCGCCGCCAGAGCCGAGCCGAGCCGTGGCGTGCAGGCCCGGCGGCCTGGCCCGTCCCCAGGCCCAGATAACACACACAGGCGCGCGCAACTCACACACACACACACACACTCACTCTTGCACACACACATACGCCACATTTACACTCACTGACAAATACAGCCGCGGCCTGAGTAGCAGGGCTGGCCGCGCCGCGCATGCGCGCGTGGCCTGCACCCGTCTCTCTCGCACCCGAGCACTCGCGCCGCGCCGCGCCCTCTCACTCTGCTCGGTACGCACACGCGGTGCGCCGGCCGGCCGGCCGGTACTCTTCTTGCACGCGTTATCATTACGCTGCCCTCGCGAGTAACCTATTCCCCGTGCTCCGCTGCTCCGCACCCTGCAGGCTGATTCAGAAGGGTGCTCTCCGCGCTCGCGCCCCGTCTCTCTCGCGCTCCTGGGGTGCGCCGTATAGGTGCGAGGGAGAGACAGGGCGGAGAGAACGCTCTTCTGAATCAGTCTGCAGCAGGGCGATTCCGCGCGCCGACTTCGCCTCTCTGTCCTTATTGCACTCACAGGGTTGGCCCATAAGGAGTGAGAGAGAAGACACTACCGAACGATACCCTGAATCCGCCTGCAGGGTGTGACTAAAGCCCTGGAGTGGGCTTTCGGTGCCCTCTAGAGGTGCACTCTAGGGCTTTAGGTGTGACCTGATCTGCTGTAGCAGCCCCGGCGCCCCGGCTAGCTACGCCGAGGCGCACGTCCATCCGCCGGGCTGGGGACGTCGCCCGCCCCTCACTTACTACATAATAATCCCGTTTTGGAATAATTTGAAAGTGGAATGAGCGAGGTGCGATGAGACGGTTCAACGCGGGCCTCTTCGTCGCCTTGTGAAGCTCCGCGCGCGAAGCGCGGCCCTCGCACACACCACAAGTGTGCAACATTTACACACTTCGAGTATTTCATGTACACCAATGCACTCATCGGATATTTCATTGAAGATATTTCAAGTAATCTAACTATTCCAAAAAACATTCAATTAAAAAATAAAAATAAAAAAATATTTAATCAAAACACCTATTTCAAATATTCCCAAACACCCGTGCCGGCGTTTGGTATTTGGTAAAATTTCGGGTGCGTTGAACTTTGAAATAAAATAAATAAAAAAGAAAAATGAAAAAAAATTGTGGACTTTACTTATTCCTAACCTTAGAGACTCCACGGGCTTAGCTTCGGAGATCGGACGGGATCCGGTGGTAGAGCTTCACCAAACCCTCCATTACACGATGATTACCCTTCAGACTAGAACTCCCCCACCGCCAACCGCCCGAAAAAAAAAGTCACGCCCGAAACCCCTAACTGATTTGTCTACTTTCCGAACAGGGTCCTAGCACTGGTATTCCTCCGGCGCCGTGCCCACCTTCACCCCGCCCCGCGCAAAGCATTGCCGCTCCCGCTCTGCGACCTTGGGTCTTGTCTGGTCTGTTCTGTTCGCCTCACAGTTCCTATCATTCTGCATTGAACCCCAACAACCAGTTCTTACTGGTGCGAACTACCTCTTCTCGTTACCTCCTCGCCTCCTCCTCGGCCCGCCCCGCCCCGCCCCGCCCCGCCCCGCCCCGCCCCGCCCCGCCCCGCCCCGCCCCGCCCCGCCCCGCCCCGCCCCGCCCCGCCTCGCCCCGCCCCGCCCCGCCCCGCCCCGCCCCGCCCCGCCCCGCCCCGCCCCGCCCCGCCCCGCCCCGCCCCGCCCCGCCCCGCCCCGCCCCGCCTCGCCCCGCCCCGCCCCCCCCAGCCCGGTCCGGTCTGACCCGATCCGCCTGCTGCCGCTGACCGATGTTGGGACCCTCCTCCTCCTCCCCCTCCTCGAGTGCCACGCGCTGCGGTCGAAACCAAACAACACGTCTGCACAACGACGCTAAGAGAATTCATTCTATCGGGATAACACATACAGCTAGGATTTTCTGTTCTCAATGGTCCACATGCAGGTGCGAAAGGTCACATTTACCTGACAGTCGATCATTTATTAACGACAAAACAGCGACAAAACGCAAAACCACTAAAAGCAGAGTGGTCTTCCCCGCAGCGTCATAGAGTGTCTCGTTCACTGCATCTGCGGCGTTGGAGTCTCGCCAGGCCAGGCCAGACCGTCAGAGGTGGAGTCAGTTTGACCGCGTGAGTTGTCTTATTTTGATCATCACTCTGTGTATACAATCGCTTGTCCCCACGATCCGACCAAGTCAGCGCGAGGAGTTTGGCGGGCGCTGTCAAGTCTGTATGGCAGGTGGAGGTAGAGATGGGCCATGGCCTCGATGGGGCCGATGATACGCACATATGTGACTATTGACAGGGACGCCGGACGCGGCCGCGCACGAAGATGGGGTAGGCCCCAAAGGCGCCCTAACCGAGGGGGAAGGATCCCTGAATTTTGGTGTTCAAATTTTGTAAATTTTCGTGAATTTCGGTATTTTTTTACTGAATTTTAGCGATTTTTTTTTAAAAAAATCCTAAACTTTTTTGATTGTTTTTTTTTGAGGGGGGAGATTTCTCCTAAATCGCGTCCTAAATTTTCCTGAATTTTCTGAATTTTTCTGATTTTGTTTCAGAATTTCTCTAAATTTTTCTGATTTTTAAAAATGTTTCTGATTTTTTTTTCTGACTTGTGTACTGGTGTACAAAAATTTCAGAGTTGTTCCCCCCTCCCCAACCCTCGGTCCTACCTCGCCGCGGGTCCCGGCTCCCGGCCCGGCCCGGGTCCCTGCCCTGCCACCGGGGCGGGGCGGGGTCCGCTGAGCCCGGACCGCGGCCGCCCGGGCCAGCTGGTCGGGACCGGACCGGTCGGGGGAGTCTGCTGTGCCACGGGAGGAGCCCGTCAGCTGAGGCGACCAGGCTGAGCTCCAGCCGCTCCAGCCGCTCCAGCCGAGCGAGTTCCCCGCTGAGCTGCTCGAGAACCGTCTCGGGTTTTTACCCAACAACTCGCGTGGCAGGACGAGGATCGACCGGGATAGGTACCCTCGGGCTGGGCCGAGGGGCCCTTCACTCCAAAATCTGTGTAAACTCAAGAAGAAAATTAGAAAAAAAATCAAGCAAACTTCATGAAAAATCATTTTAAAAATGAGTAAAATTCAAGGAAAATCACGAAAAACAACAACAGATAAATCAGACAAATTTGTGTACGCTTGAATTTTTTGTGGGCCGTGGGCAGGGCCTCGTCGGGCAGCGCTGTGACACCGCAGCGACCGCACCTGTAAAACTAGCACTTCGTCGTCACCGCATAGACGGCTGAGGCGTCCGCGTCGTAAACCACCGCCGCCTCGCCAACTTATTGTACTGGGAGTCGAGAGTGTGGTGCGTGTGGCCGCGGTGCTGCGGGGCCCTGCCTGGCTCCAGCGCCGCTCCAGTGAGGTGCGTGTGGCCGCGGTGCTGCGGGGCCCTGCCTGGCTCTAGCGCCGCTCCAGTTTGGTGCGTGTGGCCGCGGTGCTGCGGGGCCCTGCCTGGCTCCAGCGCCGCTCCAGCGTGGACGGGACTGGAGCGAGCTGGACATGACATGAGGTGGGAGGCGCGCGCGCGCACACACAGAGGACGCCAAGGGCAGTCCTCCGGGCCCCGCCGGGCTGATAGCCCGATAGCCTCACTTGCGCCGCATCCCGTTTCCCCCTCCCCTCAAGCTGCATGAATATAACACCACTGTCCGACTTCCAAAGTCGTGTCCCCGCGCTCTCGTCAGCGATATCTGCCTTCACGTCACACTAAGCTTACGGTGAATTTCACTGTAAGCTACGGTGAACATGGCATCACCGTAACTTACGGTGGATTTCACCGTACGCTACGGTGACATTCACCGTAAGCTACGGTGAATGTCACTGTAGCTTACGGTGAATCTAGGGGAATGACCGTAATCTACGGTGACATTCACTGTAGCTTACGGTGAAAATTCACCGTAGCTTACGGTGATGCCAAGTTCACCGTAGCTTACAGCGAAATTCACCGAAGGCTTTAAAGAGTGCATAAGTCGGCGCCGTGCGCCCCTAGCGGCAAACAGCTTTGTATTTTGGTGTACCAATTTTGTAAATTATTGTTAAGTTTCCTAAATTTTTCTGAATTTTGCTGTTTTTTTAAAATGCAATTTCTGCTTGAATTTTTCCTGATCTTCTTTTTGAATTTTTGTAATATTTCCTAATTTTTTCTGACGAGGTGTACAAAAACTTGAAAGTTGCCACCCCTTCGGTTCGCCCTCTGGCGGGGTGGGGTCCTTTAACATGTCAGTCGGTCAGCCTGCCGCGTGGCCCATGCAGCCCCGGCCTGACCGCCACAGCCACCACGGTGATTACGCCGGAGGTCATCGTTTGTCCGACTCGATTTTGTCCGAATCGCCTGGATCCCGCATAACGCATAATTTTGTCCGAACTCGTTTTGTTCGAACCGCCCTATCCCCGAATCGAGGATTTTTTGTCCGAAAGCGTTTTGTCCGAATCCGGACCGGTACTCCGCCTAGCGGGTTGCCTATCCCCCAGGGCACTACAGATGCACTTGCAGTGTAGCAGCACTCACAGTGACGGTGTGAGGGCGAGTGCGGCGGGTTGCCTATCCTCAAGGGGCACTACAGATGCACTTGCAGTGTAGCAGCACTCACAGAGACGGTGTGAGGGCGAGTGCGGCGGGTTGCCTATCCACCAGGGGCCAAACGAGATGCACTTGCAGTGTAGCAGCACTCACAGAGACGGTGTGAGGGCGAGTGCGGTGGGTTGCCTATCCCCCAGGGGCACTACATATGCACTTGCAGTGTAGCAGCACTCACAGTGACGGTGTGAGGGCGAGTGCGGGGGGTTGCCTATCCACCAGGGGCCAAACGAGATGCACTTGCAATACAACCGCAATCACAAGGAGGGTGTGAGGGCGAGTGCATCTCGTTTGGCCCCTGGTAGAAAGGCAACCCGCCGCACTCGCCCTCACACCCTCCTTGTGAGTGCGGCTGCATTGCAAGTGCATCTCGTTTGGCCCCTGGTGGATAGGCAACCCGCCGCACTCGCCCTCACACCCTCCTTGTGAGTGCGGCTGCATTGCAAGTGCATCTCGTTTGGCCCCTGGTGGATAGGCAACCCCCCGCACTCGCCCTCACACCGTCACTGTGAGTGCTGCTACACTGCAAGTGCATATGTAGTAGTGCTCCTGGGGGATAGGCAACGCGCCGCACTCGCCCTCACACTGTCTCTGTGAGTGCTGCTACACTTCAAGTGCATCTGTAGTGCCCCTTGGGGATAGGCAACCCGCTAGGCGGAATACCGGTCCGGATTCGGACAAAACGCTTTCGGACAAAAAACCCTCGATTCGGGGATAGGGCGGTTCGGACAAAACGAGTTCGGACAATTTTTTTCTCTTCGCGATACTTGCGCGAATTTCGGTCAGTTCGGACAAAATCGAGTCGGACAAACGATATACACCCGATTACGCCAGCGTATCCAAGGGCGTATCCGCACCGCAGACCCGCCGCGCCGCGCCGGCTGGACAGCTGACTGTGAATAATGCTGCGGGTTGCGGCGCACAGCAGCAGCAGCCGCTGACGGCGCGCTGACTGCGAATACGGACGGCTGCGTCGTTCTGCGCCCCGCGCCTCGGCGAAAAACGAATCCGCACGATTAGACCGTGGACAGAGCGGTCGGTGTAGGTAGGGCAAGGCCCGGCCGGCGAGGATGTCCAGCCAGGGCAGCAATAATAGGAGCTCCAAGAGTGCGCTGCGCGTTGTCACCACATGATGTGGACCCCGCGCCGCCGGGCTAGGACGGGCGGCGGGACCGGGCGGGACACTGGAGGGGTAGTTAAGAGTTCGGTGACTCGGGCTGGGGCGGAGCGGGGCGGGGCGGGGCGGGGAAGAGGGCTCCGTCGACGGGGCGCCCCTAACAAAAGGGCACTGGGCTACCGGTAGGGTAGTCCCGGCGCAAAGGTCAGCGCATCCCTTATCCGTGGCGGAGCGGGCGCAGGGCGCAGGGCACAGGGCGCAAGGGCTCAGGTGCCCCCCGAGAGGCGTCCAGGCTGGGCCACGTGCATTGTGCATAGTGCATACGCCGCTGCTGCTGTTGCTGCTGCCGGAGGGGCGGGCAGCGGCGGGGCGCCCGCGCCCAGCGTGCCGGCCCGCCTGGCCCGGGCAGCTGGAGTACGCCCGAGCGGTAGTCCTCCTCTCAAAAAAAATCGGTGTACCCGGTGGTTCTTTGAATGCGTAACAGTGTTGCGGGGGTTGGCCTACCCCATTAGCCCGTAAGGCGCCATGGCCCCTGCAGCGCAGGGCGAGTATGCAATCCCGCAACACTGTTACGTATTCAAAGAAAAACTCGGTACACCCTTCAACAAAATCAGTAAAAAAAAAAATTACGGAAAAAAAATTAAGAAAAAAAAATCAAGAAAAATTAGGAAAAAATCAAGTAAAATTCAGATAAAAAATCAGAGAAAAATCAGTTAAGATCATGAAAAACCACTTCAAACTAGAAAAATCTGAAAAATCGGTGTTTGCGTAAATTTATAGAGAAGAATCCCTCGGGTACGCACTGCCGCACCTCCAGCCCCGCACCCCACGCCCCGCGCCCGCGCCCCGCCCCGCTCTCTTCAAGTTGATGTGCCTCGATGCGGCATTGTAGCTCAAAAACAGACGGCATTTGTTTGGACGCGACGAGGGCCGGTGCAAAGGCATAGTCCGCTTCCGCTTTGCTCCACGCCGTGTCTGCACGCTGCCCCGCCCCGCCCCACCCCGCCCATGTGGCCCCTCAGCGGCGGCTATACCGGCGCGGGGCGGTTATGCTCGGCCTCCCCCACGTCTCGGTGGCTCGCTGGGCAGTGGTGTGGGGCGGGGCGGGGCGGGGCGGGGCGGGACTTGGCAGACACTCGCTCCAAGTCCAGCACGCCGGCCCGGTCAAAGCTACCCCGGCCCGCCAAACCCCACCACCCCTACGCCCTGGGCATGAGAGAGAACATCCGCGTGCGGGGCGATACGATGGCATTGCAAGGGGCGAGGCAGTGTGCCGCGGAGGGGGGCTTACAGGGGGCCACCCCACCACCCCTGCTCTCCTCCCCGACCGGATCGGGGGTCGACCACTCGGAACCTTCACTCTCCCCCCCCCCTCCTCTCTCTCTGTGTGGCTCCGACCCCTACATCACCCCCTGCTTTTCCCCAAGGGCAGCGCCGCTACCACCACTCTACGCTTGACGCCCTAACGCCAAGGCCGTGGCTAGGCGGTCAGCCCCACCGCGGCACGCAACCCCCTCCCCCCCCCCTCCCCACAGCCCGGCCCTGCGCTGCCCTGCCGTGCGTAAGGGGGGGGGGAGAACTATGAATTTTGGTGTAAACATTTTGTGAATTTTTGTAAGTTTTCGTGAATTTTTAAAGAATTTGGGTTAATTTTCACTATTTTGTTAAAAAATTCTCTGAATACTAGGACAATTTTCCCGAATTTTCCGGAATCTTCCAGAATTTTTGTGATTTTTTGTGAATTAATCTAAATTTTTCTGATTTTTCCTGAAGCACAAGGTATACTACAATTTCAGAATTGTTTCCCCTCGGCCCTGCTAATGGATCCGGGTGGTGCTGGCATGACGTCAGCCCGAGTCTATATCGTCCCCTACATCGAATCGTGTCTGTCCGTTCCGTAGGGGGTTGCATCCCCGCTCCCCCTCCCGCCACCACTGGCGTGGCGTGTGTTAAAACTCGCCCCTGGCGCGCCGAGCCGCGGACAACGTCAACGTCACCCAGGGGGATGGCTTTTATTACTAGCCAGGACCTTCGGTCCTCGGACTGAGCTCGCAGGTGCATCTACAGTAGATGCCTCCGTTTGATATCCATTCCTAAAAGTTTAATAAACATCCGAAACACAAGTATCTTTAAATATTTTACAATATCTCATCTTTCCCATATTTGTTTCATGTACCTTTGTAGTAAAATAGTTTTTTTTTATTGGTGTTTCTGCACATGTGTGTGGTTTTACAGCTATGTTAATGAAACTGCCCAAGGTAACAGTGACAATAATAAACATTGCAAAGTCTCTTCAGTTGAAAGGCAATGCATCAACTCGATTTTATAACACAATAATATAATCGACAGCACTGTACAGCTTCAAACAAAGTTTTTTGTCCATATCCTTTAAGTTTCTAATTTAAAACTTTCCTTTTACACCATCACACACTATTAATATTGGTCTTCTTTAATTGCGGCTCCGGGCTTAGGGTGCCCCCTCAATGAACTCTTCGAGAGGCGACGCCACGAAAATATACGTACCGAGAATTCTCCTTCCGCGACCCCTGCACTTGCAATCTCTGGGTAGGCCGCCACTTTCACACACGTGTTTGGCCGGTCGGCCTACCCAGTGTCTAGCAGGCGCTATCATTAGATTGACCTCGCTAATAAGGTCCATTATGGGGACGACTTTAGGCATAGATCGTCACAGTTGTTCGTTGCAGGTTGCCTATCTTTCCTTTCGCAGGCGTTTCATTTACATCAAGCCTTTTTAGTTTGTGCCAAAAGCAACGTTACGATATTGACATGTAATGACAAATATAAATTTAAAAGTATATCGTTGTCCATCACATTATCTGTGCCTTTCGGTTTCGAGAATCGTTTTTTTTTTGTTCCACCTGTGTATTTTGTTTTTAAAACTGAATGTTGGTAACATTTCTTGCGCAATGGCGCCAACCTCTAAAAATATTACTTTATGTGTTCTGTATGGTGTGGGTGATATGATTAATATTTATCTGAAATACCATTGCTTCCTAAAATTTGGCGTTGCCTGTTAATTGGTTCATATATTTATAGCTTATTTTAAACATTTACTTCTGTGAAGTTTATTTGTGGTAAGTTTCTTGGTGGTAGTAGTGCTTTTTTATCCCATTATTGGAGTTCCCTATTCTGAATTTTTTATTTCTTTGAAAATTAATTCAAGGTAAATGAAATTCCACTAGAGTTATAACTATTTATTTCCTATTATTTTTATGTCAATGAAGTAATTTAAGTAACTGTTTATATTTCTTTTCATTTTAATCAGCAATTATGGGGAATCAGAAAGATAGTGATGAGAGAAGAAAGCAACGGGAAAGGGATAAGTTTAAGAAAAGGAAGCGTAGAGCTAATATGACTGAAGATCAACTGGAAAAGAAACGTGCTTATGATCGAGACAGATACAAGAGGCGAAAAATGCAAAGTTCTGTGCAAAATGATTCTGTTGCATCAGACCCAACAACTTCACAATTTAATGATTTTCAATCTGAAAGGTTGCGTATTTTAGATTTTAAGAAGAAGATTGAAAGAGACAAGGCAACATATGGAGTTGAAACTGAAAATTTAATCTTTGAAAAAAAGTTAGATAATTTAAATATTGTTGAATGTAAGGAATGTGACACTTTTTACTGGAATAATCACAATACCTGTTATTGCCATAAGCATTCTGATATGGTGAAAGAACTTCTAACAATTGGCAACATACCAGAAGAATTGCAAGGATTATCTTATGTTGAAGAACTTTTAATTAGTAAGATCCATCCTATGATATCTGTATATAGATTAAGAGGTGGTCAGTATGCATACAAGGGCAATGTCATTAATTTCAGGCAGGACGTTGCAACATTCTGTAATCAATTGCCTCATGCTGTTTGTGTCCTGAATGGATTGTTGTCTGTTTGTTGTAATACTCCTTGCTTTCATGAAGATTTCTTAATTAGAAGAAACAAGGTTTCAATTGCTTTGCACTGGTTGAAGCAAAATAATGTGTATTACCATGACATTGTTATTGACCTTGATGCTATTCTGAAGTTGCCAGACCATGGTTACTTTGAAAGAAAAGTTAATTCAGCTGAAGATGATAAAATGGTAGATTCATCTTATGACACCATGGACAGTGAAGAAATTGATAGAGTGGTTGTTCCTGGTGAGAAATAATATTTATAACAGATTTTTTAAAAATTATATACTATACTTGATATATTTTGGTCATTTCTGTTTTAATTGCAGGTGTAATAGATCTGTCTACAGATGACAAAATTTCTCATGCCTTGAAATGGCCAAAAATTTCTTCTGATCCTGTCAATGAGTTTAACACCAGAGGATATATTGCACAAGCTTTTCCTGTACTTTTCCCATATGGTCGAGGCGATTACCTAGATGTGAAGAAAAAAAAAGTTACAGCTCGTGTGTATTTTCAATACCTTATGCAGAAATGTGACAGAAGATTTTCCAAGCACAAGCTATTTCCTTACTTTGCGTTAAACAGCATACTTAGATGGGAAGCGTTATCACTTGGTATGCTGTACATGAAGAAAAAACCAGAGTTGAAAGAATTAAACATTGAGCATTTAAAGGATATGGTTTCTGCCAATATGAGATTACCTAAATCTATTATGTTGTATAGTTCAAGTCTCCGTGGTAGTAAAGCATATTGGATGAGCAGAACATATGAATTAGATGCCATGGTAGATAGATTTAACCTCCCTACAATTTTCTTTTCAATATCAGCAGCAGATTGTCATTGGCCTAGACAATTTGAAATATTGTTGACCGCTACCAATATTGATGATTGTAATGTCAGTCAGTTGACTGAAAAACAAAGAAGAACCATTTTAATTGACAATGCTGATTTGTGTGCTGATTATTTTTATGAAAGTATAAGAATATTTGTTGTTGAAGTTCTGGTACCTTTTCTGAAGGCTTATGAATACTGGTTTCGTTTTGAGTGGCAGATGAGAGGCGTTGGTAATTATTTACATTTTTTCAATTTTTCATAATTTCTTTACACAACTGAAAATTAATTTGTACCATATGCAATTCCAGGTCATATACATGGTGTCTTGTGGTTGACTGATGCTCCTGCAGTAATTGACTTTGAAAATATGTCTGAAACAGAAAAAGGAAATGTCATTAACTATTTCAGTTCCTTAATAAGTGCATGGAACCCAAACTGCCAATATGTTGTGACAGCCTCTCACCCATGTAGAATTAAGATAAGTCAAGTGGAAAATGCAACAGAAGATCTTGCTGCACTTGTTAATACTGTTCAAAGACATAAGTGTTCTACCTACTGCCTAAAGAAAATGAAGAATGTAAAAGATAAAGAAGGTGAAACTTTAAAATGTAGACATAATTTTCCGCATAAATTGCAAGATGTCAGTACAATTGAGAAGAATGATCGTGGTCATCTTGAGTTTTTTCCAATGCGCAATGATCCTACTGTGAATAAATTTTCACAATTATTCCTTCCAATTATACGTTCAAATCATGATTTTACAGCAATTCTTACATACAATGGATTTGTAAGGTATTTATTTATTTGGCCAGATGGGTATAATAGTTCTGTTCAATCTTGACACTTTCACTATCTTTTTAATTTTTTAAGGTACATCTCCAAATATGCCACAAAAGGAGAAGTTAAGTCTCGAGATTTGTTGAAAATTCTGAAAGAAATAGTATTCAAAAGTGATGCAGAGGAATCAGTTAAAACTGTCATACAAAAGCTTTTCATAAACTTGGCAGCTGATCGTGATTATTCATTTCAAGAGGTGATTCACATTCTAAAAGGTCATAAACTCTATGAAAGTTCAAGAACATTTATTGTCTTGAATTTATCTGAATCTGAGTGGCAGCCCAAATGTGATTTGTCGCTGCTTTCATCTGAAGACAAAAGTTCTGGTATCACTGAGAAAGAAAACATTCAAGACACATTTTCATTGTACTCTGCAAGACCAAAGAAGTATGAAAATATGACTCTTCTCCAAAGCATGCGTTGGTTTAATATTAAGACTTTTAAGAAATACCAAAAAGAACATGTAGTAAGAATTTTACCAAGATTCAGAGAACAGGTTGATTCATCTGTTAGTGAAGCTATTTGGAGACAGAATGCTTTGTTGAATATTCCATGGAGGGATTACAATTCCTTACAAGTTCATGACAGCTGGCAATTAACATGTCAATCTCATCAAGTGACACTTGATATGTTTCCTTACAATGTTTCAATAGCTGAACCAGATATTTCTGATGATGAGCATGATGAAGATAATGAGATGGGTATCAGTCATGATGATTGGATGAAAATATGTGAAATGGATGGAGAAATTATGGATGAACACCAAACAACTGAACTTGGGAAGAGGCCAATTGACATTTCATATCCCTGGTCTGATAACATTTGTGACGACTATTATTGTGATCTCCTTCTTAATTTTGTTGCTAAATCGAGGAAAAATGAAAATATAAATAAAGGTGAAATATTACCTTGATACATTCTTTGTAGCTACTATTGATTTTCTTTGTTCTTATGAATTTTTTTGTTCCAGTTTCCATTTCATTGCCAACGCTCAGTCCTGATCAGAAACATGTAATGGCTATTCTCAACAGACAGATTGAATTTTGTAAAAATTCTACCAACTCAAATCTGAAGATTCCACGACTGATAATATGTGAAGGTTTTGCTGGTAGTGGAAAATCCATTCTATTGCAGTCTATGGTTCAAACTATTGAATCTGAACTTGGACTTGGTTCGGCTTTGGTATTGGCTCCAACTGGATCTTCAGCTTTGCATGTCAATGGCCAAACTATACATAGTGCTCTACGTCTCAATTGGCGTGAGCTTGCAAACATGCCAGATTTGAAAGGTGAATCACTGTTCAAATGGAGAGAAAAATATCAGAATGTGAAGTTTGTTTTCATTGAAGAGTACAGTATGGTTGGATGCAAATTGATGTTTGTTGTACATAAAAGGTTGTGTCAACTGACTGAAAATATCAATTCTTTTGGAAACTTGATTGTTTGGTTTATGGGTAATATTCGACAATTACCTCCAGTCGCTGATACTCCATGGTACAAAGAAGATCTTACTTCTGCATCGGCTGCTGTAGTTGCTGGATCATTGTTATATCGTGATATAACTTTAGTTTGTTTCCTTAATTCTCAGTTAAGGCAAACTAATTTGCAATATCTCAAATGCCTTGAAAATGTTAGTGTTGGAAAATTATCTATTCCTGATAACATTTTGTTGAAAAATCGATTCAGAACCAAAAATGAAATAGAAGAAGATCATGATTTTGACAGTGCAGTTCATATATATTCTAGAAGAAAAGATGTGGATATTTATAATATTTCTAAGCTGAAGGCCGAAAACAAACCAGTGCTCATAATTGAATCAGAAAATAGTTCAAGATATGCAAGATCTTGTAGTTCTGATCAAGCTTTGGGTTTACCCAAGAAACTGCTTTTATCTATTGGTTGTAGAGTAATGTTGAAGAGAAACTTATGGATAGATGGAGGACTTGTCAATGGGTCTTTGGGTACAGTGATAGATATTGTTTATCAGTCATCATCAGATGATTCTCCTATTTGTATAATTGTCAAATTTGACTATTATACTGGTCCTGTACTTCCAAATGGAGGTGTACCGATTGTGAAGTACACAAATTCTTGGTATAGCAAGAATATTTTGTGTTCAAGAGTAATGTTCCCTTTGACATTAGCATATGCTGTTACGATATATAGATCACAAGGCTTGACATTGCCGAAAGTTGTATTACATATCACTGGAAAAGAAATGGCAGCTGGAGAATTTTATGTTGGATTGTCAAGAGTAAAGTCCCCTCTTGATATTTACATAGTATATGAGGGTATCCTAAATGATTGTCCACTTTTCAATTTAAATTCTGATATATATCAAGAAAAAATCCTTGCTGAAGAAAAATTAATGTTGAAAGGTATCATTCATTTACTTTAAATAACGTTCTTTTCCTTTTTGTTTGAAGTGTAATTGTTGTTATTGTTTTTTTAGCTTCCAGAGCAGTGTGATTGTTGGTGTATCCTTGTTAACCAGTAACCATTGGCATCCATCTAATTCATTCCATCCATCTTCTAAATTCTAAATTTTTCAAGTCTATCCCTGAAAATGTCTTCTACTTCAATAAAATCAGTGAGTATAAGAATCAGATTATTAGCAATATAATTGTATTGAAATTAGAAGTATCTTGGAAAAGAACTTAAACTGGCAAAGTTCCAGCTAAGATGATAAGAAGTCACATCTATTCAAAATGAAAGTTATGAAGTTAGAAAGTTAAAGTCTCAACAACTATTGTCTCTTATTATTATCCTTACATACTGCCAGTTAATTTAAATGTGCTTTACTTACCCAACACTTAAGACTTGGCCATTTAATTTTCTTTCCAGGATAGTTCTTAATTTTTTGTGCAAAATATTTTGATATAAATTTTGTTATAGAACTCTTCAATTTCCTCCACTTATATTAATGATGAGCCTTCCAACACAAATCCTACTACGTCGACCCAGCCTGAAACCCATCCATCTTCAAATTCTTCCCAGCCTGCACCACTTTCATCTGAGGAATCTGTGCCTTCCACTTCCACTGCACCAGAACAAAAAAGAAGAAAGACAAATGTAAGAAATATTTAATTATAATCTTTCTATTCCTTTACTGTAAACATCTATATGTTAAAATTTAGCGTTGCAAGCGTGGCAGTAACAGAAGCCAGGCTCAAAATTCTGGTACCTCATCTTCTGCTGAAACCCCATCAACTTCTGCTACAACTTCTACCCCGCCTGAGACCGATCCATTTCCAAGTTCTTCCCAATCTCCGCCACTTTCATCCATGGAATCCATTCCTTCAACCTCGACTGCTAATGAACAAAAAAGAAGAAAGCGAAACGTAAGAAATATTCTATTATAATCTTTCTATTTTTGTATTGTGAACATCTATCTATCTTACAATTTTCAATTTAGCGTTCCAAGCGTGGCAGCAACAGAAATGAATCTCAAAATTCTGGTCCCTCATCTTCTTCTGAATCTCCATCCACCTCTTCTGCTGCTGAACCTGAACGGAAAAGGAGACGCAGAAATGTAAGAAATTCATACCATAAACTCTTGATTTACCATTTCTTATTCTTATCTTAGATATGAAAATATTCTTGAACAATTTGAACATATTATTCTTTACTTGCAGACTTCCACAAGGCGAAACAGAAAAAATATGACCCCACCACAATCTAATGTAAGTTACTCTACTTGTAATTTTTTTTTGGGATCTGAATATTCTGCAACTTTTTTGTTTTATATGATAGCATAACTTGGAAGAGGCTGGTGGTGAAGGCAGTAGATTGCTTAGAATATCAGTGTTTAACCGCTTGAATGGAGTTGATGGTCAAGTTTATGCGAGAAATCGCCCAAGATTTGTGCATTGGAGTTCTGTAAGAATTTGCAGTACTCACATCACAAAGGTGAAACTGGTCATTACTTATTTTATGTCTATTACAGGATACTGAAATTGCAAACCATGCTCCTTCAACCTCTACTCCAAGATCTGCTGTTAATCCGGAAAATACCCAGGTCCTTGAAACTTCTACTGCTAATCCTGAAAATAATACACCAGATAACACTCAAACATCTGTAAATTCTAGTCCTGTGAGTTTTTGTAATTTATTTTTATATTATTACCTTGCAATAGTATTAATAGATATCATACATTGAAAAGTGATTAATACCTATGGGTTGTTTCTTGTAGGATACTGATAATACCAATTCTGACACTTCTTCTCCATCATCTTCAACTTCTCCTCCATCCTCTACAACTTCTTCTCCATCGTCTTCAAATTCTTCTGCATCATCTTCAACATCTTCCGGACCTGCTGCTTCAACTTCCAGTCAAAATTCTGAAAATCCTGGAACATCATCAGATTCTAATTCTGTAAGTTGCCTTACTATAGAATTAGTCATAATATCTTTAATATCATCAATGAATGTTTTGACTTTACAGACTGAAGGGAATTTTAGGGAAAGGTTTAACCGCAGAAATCAGAGAGTAATTCCGCTACGCCATGCATCAGAGCTCATAGTTGGACAGGTGTATGTGGTTTTAAATATTCAGCGTGTGAACACCCGATTTGGCTCTTCTCTCAGAGCTGAAATTGTCGATGAGCGATCTCCAGTGGGACGCTCTTTCCTATATTTACCAACAAGATTCCGTGACACCTCTGAAGAAGATTTGCGCCAAATGAACGATGCTGCTGCTCTGGGTCAACTTTTTTTAATTTACAGGGGACGTATTGGTAAGGCTGATATCATTGATATTATGTAAATTTTTTGATTTTCAACAGGTTCATTTTCTAAATCTATTGCAGAACTACATAATTACATGCATGCTATAGAATTTGGTTACATGAGGGACTTATAGTTTGTTTAAATTCATTTGTATAGATAATTGTTTCAATCCATATTATTCAATACCTTTCTATAATGTTTATCAACTAATTTATATGAACAGCATCAGAAATTTTTCAAGAAGTTATTGTTTATAACCTGATCACTAAACAGACCGTTCTATCAACTCTGTCTTTGTTCTTAAATAAAGATGTTTTGCTTGTTTACTTTCATTACACTAACCTTACTTACACATACACAATTGATTAAAATATGGAGAAGTGGCCATTGGAGGTTTTGCGAGTTAGGAGTGGTCAGGAGTTATAAGTAGTTAATGAGTAGGAATTTAGTAGGCTGTGATTTGTTTCTACTTATTGTCAGGTCTGCGCTTATTTACAGATGGGAGAAATGTTTGTGGCAGCATAGTAACAAACAATCTAAAGCATGAATTTTTTTAAATATACTGCATCATTATCATTAAAAGTGATCATATTGAATTTGCATTTTTCAGACACACCTTTTTCCTTTTTTTGAGAACAGGTAGTTGGAATGTAACCTGTATAGTATTATACGTAGGTTATGTTTATTTTTTTGTTTTTGGAAGGTGTTACATTTGAAGCAGAAGAGCTATTTTAACTGTGATCAAGAGATATCAGCGTGTCTTTGTCCTAGCATCATTAATATCTTTTCTGTTTTTTTTTTGTCTTTAGTAGCGTGTTTTAGGTCTTATCTTTTTTTAACCATCAGTCAAAACTTTTTATTTTCTTAAAAATTAAGAATGCATAGTTTATAGGCATCACCCTTCAACAGAGCCAGAGATAAAGACATAACTTTACAGAGATGTGTGGCTTAGGGGGAAAGGCTGATGCGATGTCTGTAACACTTGGTTTTGTTTAAGGTGTAAAAAAAAAGTGTCGTAGACAGCTTATGCACGGTTTCACTCTCTGAAGTGTTTCCTTTAAACTGTTCATGTCCTGTTTGCGCCACTTGTACCAAAACCTAGCAACCCTAGCAACCCTCTCAACACTACAATTTATGGATTTATGCATGAAAGGCGGAATAAGAAATTACAATCGTAGGAATGACTAAGTATCGGCATAGAAGTGTTACATCGAAAGTTCAGTCCTTGTGCTCACAAATTTTATTAACAAGTACAAGTTACTTTCACATGGATTCAAAATTTTTAGGTAAAAATAAATAAGGATTAGAAATTAAACAGAAAAAAAAGCAAGTGCTGCCAAAACTTTCAAACTTGGTACATTTTTTTCATCATTATCTTTCCTTCTCAATTTATATTTCATCAACCTATCTTGATTTGCATTTTTGTAAGACTCGATTGAACTGATGTCTATGACATAAACAGGGCCTTCTTTACAGAGTGGAAACTTCAAGGCAACACGGCATAATGGTATATCAAATCTTGATAAAACATACAGAGACATCATATCATGAAACAATGACTTGCTCTTAATTTTTAGAGTGCAATCAAAAAATACCTAAAAAAAATTTTTTTTTTATCAAAATCCAAATACTAACAAAAATACACCAATAAATAAAAAAATAAATAAAAGTACCTGTATAACTTGTGTTTTAACATCACCAAAATTCATATTCAACACATTAGAGGAACTGTAACCAGGAACTGTGACGCCAGACTTCAAAATACCATTACAACAAACAAAAATATCAACATCATTGTAGGTTGTTGTATGTCCAAGAAGGTAGGTCGCATATCCACCTGTTCAAAAATATCTCAAGATAGATTTCATTTCATTTCATTGATACGGGATAGATATAGGTATAAAACATTTACCAGCAACACACCACATTTTATGATCACCACTACAATTCAGACAAAGCCTATCCAACCTTTTGAGCGCTTGGGATACAGCTAATTTAATAATTGGTTCAATAGCAAGACTCTCTATATCACCAATGGGTGCACATTGGAGTTCCCTATCAGCCAAACGGTACAAAGCTGATAACTGCCGTTCACTTGGATTTGGAATTAAAGGTGGCTGATTAACAGACATCATGACACAATGATAAGATTTCGAATCTGTTTATTACTGACAATGGTACTTCACATCAAAAATGACAACAATGATTCAATTCTTCACCATAGAAATATAATTACAATATCTAGCGCTAAAATATTTTATAAAAATGGACAAACCAACAACAAATATAACACTGCAAAGCATAACAAAGTATTTGGAAATTATTGTGACAGTTAAAAAAAATAAAAAAAAAACCAACAGAAAATCAACATTACCACCTATGAAAATGTGCATAGATACAAATCCTGTAAGTGTCAAAATGGATAAATGAAATCATGTGCTTCGTTTTAAATCAATTTTAAGTAGTAAATCACGACATTATTTCAGTTTCAATCACCATTCGAAAAAGGTGACTTGGGGGATAGTTCTCACATAAATTTTTTCATCAGATACAACACAACTTGAGAACAAGGTAAAAAATGACTTTAAGGAAAAAACATCTCATAAAGAATGCTTTTGAATAAAATCTAACTGCAAATTTCCATCTACAGATAAAATTAAAGATGTGGTTTTAAAACATTAGGAATAAACTAGATACTAATATTTCGTTGATACGCTCCAGAATTGATGTAGTACCCGATACAGTCAAAAGGTGAATATTCCTCCAATCTTACGAATGCTGCATAATAATGCTTTTGGATCACACCTGCAAGAACCTTTAATACACAAGAACCTAATACTATAAACAGCAAAAATAATAAAATTCAGTTTCATGATTCAATTTTAGATGTTGTAAGTAATAGTTGAAGTTTGTGAAGATAATATCTTAAATGAAATGCATCCTATATACCTCTGGTTGTTGTAAGGAGTAAGGAATGTTCATCTACAGCAAAGATACATACAGAACCTTACAGAGATGGGTGACTGAAGAATAAAAGCTAAAGCAATGCCTGTAACATGAGCCGCAGAAGCAGCCTGAGAACCTTTATGGTCAAGACGAGTGAGTTTGATAGGAATGTCGTGCACAATTTGTGCACATTTTTTAAAGTGAAAATCAGGGAGTGAAATTGTGAATATCCCGTCCGCAAGACTTTAACAAAACTTTAGACATAGTAAATACAACCGCATATTACAGACATCACCACCGCTTTTCCCCCTGAATCACCCATCTTTAAAGAGTTAAGTAGTTATCTCTGTCTAAAGATTAACAAGAAATATTCAATTTATCAACAAGGATATAACTTGTACTACACACTGTAAAATGAAAACCTTCTGATAAATTTTAAAACATTACGACTCAAGGTTATGTATCAGGGTATGGAGATATTTAAGGATATGTCATGACTTTATAAAAAAGGAATGTAGATATTTATGATTTGATATGACTCATAACACGTTTATTTCACTTCCATTAGACGCTATAGAACAATGACCTATTAAATTCAAACAGTTTAACGTTCAGAAACTTTACCTGTTTACAAACAAACATGAACAAAACAAAAGACAAATTCTATTCTATTAAATATTAAATTATAAAAAGAGAAGGCGATGGAAAAGGGAAGAGTGCTACGTCCAACATTAGTAATGAGGTTTTTTTTTTAAAGTTAATATCTTCTTTTTATTGCTTCGAATAGAGAGTAATTATTGCCCTAGGCCATTATAATAGGTGAAACGAGTTTTAGTAGCAGAAATTGTTCGTTGTGCCCGAAAGGAGAATTCCTGGGATTGGTCAGGAAAGCTCCCTTTTTGGAAACCGTAGTCAGCACAAGTACAAACCCATGAAACTGAAATGGAGTTGCCTCGGACGACGGTCCCGCGGACGTGTAGTCAACGGGCCCGTCGCGGGACGCAGAATATGGAGGATAATAGCTTCTAGCGCCTGCGGAGCAGTGGATATGCAGACCCGCCAAGCACATGTGTCAAAATGGCTGCCTACCTAGATAGCGGAAATGCAGGGTGCACGGAAATGATAATTTTCATTAACTATATTTTCCAGGAATCGCTCTGAATGAATTCATTTTCAGAACAATCTAAGAGGAAATGCACTGCTTCTTGACAAGAAGTGAGAGTAATAAAAATGAAAATAAATGGAGTATGTAAATGTATAAGATGCACAAATTGGAATGCATCGCGAGCTCAGCCCGAGGATCGATGGTCCTGGAGGAAATGGGCAGGAGGCTTTCTTTGAGGCTGTTCAGTCATATCAATTGCAATATTATGTTTTCCGAAAATCGATGTATATATACACACACACACATTAACACTAGCTGTAAGTTCACACATATGTGCATATTCCTACATCCACACACACATATATATATATATATATATATATATATATATATATATATATATATATATATATATATATATATATATATACATACATACATACATACATACATACACATGTATACACATGTATACAGACACACACACACACACACACACACACACACACAAACAAAGTCATATCACTCAAAAATAGCTGGTAGGATTGAGTTTGGGTCATTTTGGCTACTTTTAAGTCGTGGGATAGGATAATCGATATCCTATAGGATAATCGATATCCTATATTGATGTAGATATTGATATAGCTAAGCTATAGCTATAGCTTTTAGCTATACCGTAGGGGGGACCGGAAAAATCCACGTTTCGATTGCCTATAAGCTTCGCTCGCTTCGCGAGCTCAGCAAAAATGATGACCCAGTTGCAACATCCACACTCTTCGCACTACTCTCGCCTCTGGCAAAGTGTTTGTGCCTGCTTCTTTATGACGGATATAGACCTGGATGGAAATGAGAGAGGGGCCCGGGCCCGGCCGGGGCGGCTCAGGCGTCTCATCATGTTTAGATTGCTAATCTTCCGCTGATACCCTAAATAAAGATTTGTCTACACGTCCGAGTCACGTGACGGTGCTACCGCGCCGTCGCGTCGCGCAAGTAGGGTCCTAAATCTCCCCGCCATACGCGCGTGCGTCACGGGTCACGGGCGTGAGGGGAGGAGTGTGTCGCCCATCTGCTGCCGTCACCATCCGGCCATCTGCGAGCGAAGCGGCGTGACTCTCTGAGCGCTGTCCTCGTCCTGTCTCTCTCTCTCTCTCTCTCTCGCACTCATTGGCCTCGCCGTATAGGTGAAAGAGAGACAGAGCGAGGAGAGCGCTCTTCGGAATGAGTCGGCTGCCCGGATAGCGGGCCGGGCCGGGGAGTCTCGCCGAGGCCCTTCTTGTGCGTGGCATGCACCGCGCCCGGGTCATCCTGGAATGCATGCGCTAGCGGAAAAAGAAACCGCTTCCGCCGCAGTTCATCGGGGCGGCAGCAGCAGCAGCAGCGGTGTCAGCTGGATCCGGGGCTAGCGGATGGCGCGGATGGCCGAGCCTATCAGCCTATCTGCCTGAACCTGAACCTAGGGCTGAGCGTATGACTAGCGCATGGCTGACTGAAGCCTATGTGGCCTAGCCCTAGCCTAGCCTCAAGTGTCATTGTATGGTTATCCCTCGAGCATTTGATGCGGAGATGCGGAGCGGCCGGTGCAATCCGATATGAGCCTAGCACTGGGCTTTGGTCTGCTAGGTGCTCTGTCCGGTCCGGTCCGGTCCGGTCAGGTCCGGATACACCCGGCGCGGCCGCGCCCCGCGCCCCGCGCCCCGCGCCCCGCGGGCTCACGCCAGGCTGACATAAGCCGCCGCCTGATTCGGAGGATATTATCCTAAATCGCTCTCGCCCTTCCGTCCATGTCGCACTCATGAGGATTTGCCTTTGCCATCCTCAACATAGGACACTATAGGGTTCAAGCTAGGGTTCGTATATTTTTTTTAAAAATGATTTTTGACGATTTTTTCGGAAAATTAGGAAAAATGGATAATTCCATGAAATCTGCGTTTGTGATGACAACAACGATACGAAACGGTCTAATTACGTTCCTTTATGCCTCTGGTAGTATACGGGATGTAAAAGAAGTTGTAAAACGGGTCAGAATCGTGGAAATTTCTAGATTCGCTACATAATGTTAATGAAAATCGATGTTTGACAGAGAAAATCTTTAAATCCATAGCGAATTTTGATGATCTACATTTGTTCGCCTCCACAGAAAGCGTTTGCCATCGTTCTGGGCCATGAACACGAACCAAAAAGTGTGTTTTAACACAATTTCGCCTTTTTTTTACTTTTCCAATTTAACCAATTTTTCTGATAATCCCCAGGATCAAAAAAAAAGCGGATTTTTTTTTCATTTTTTTTCGGAAAAGTTTTCGAGCTGCCAAACCCTAAGGACAAGGACACCCTGACCGTGGGTGCGACAATGACGGAGGTACGAGAGGCGGCTGTAGCGCGCTGCTCGCTGCGCTCCCGGCCGGCAGAGCAGGGGCGAGGTGGGCCACGCGCTGCGCACGGGTGTCGGCCGGGACAGCGGGCTGCTCGCGCCGGGGGCCGTGCTCGAGCCCAGCCCTGCACCTCCACCGCTCCGAACGGGTGGGTTCATGGAAATTGCCTGACCTGTTTTTGTCCGACCTGGTGATTTCCCCGAAATCCGAGGAGGCGCTGTCCGACGTTGATTTTGTCCGACCTTGTTTACACGGGTAAATTGGAGAGGGAATATGTATCATAGAGGACCAGGCCGGCACTGGAAAAACAAAGGTGCTAACCAGCACCTTTGCAGGAGTGCTAAAGAAATTTTGAGTTTAGTGCCTTTTAAAAGGCACTAAAGAGGCCTAAAGGTGCTAAAAATTAGTGCCTTTCACAGTTTTCGTGCCGTTGCAGAGGCACTAATCCCTTAGCACCTTTTAAAGGTGCGAGTTAGCACCTTTGTTCTTTCGGTGGGAGCATGGGCCGAAAAACTTGTACGACACCTCAAATTTGTATTTTAAGAAGTACAAAAAAAAAAAAAAAAAGCAACGGAAAAAGTTTGAGAAATTGGATGCATGGCCCCTACTTAACTTGCATCCTGCGAGCCTGAGCTCTGAGCTGCCTTCGCCGTCCTTTCCCCCAGGATCTTGCCGGCGGTTCCTGGAACCCGTTGACGTGCTCCACAGAGGCCTGCTGCTGCAGCTACTTCATCCCCGGCCTCGGTCCCGTCACCCTGGCGTCGCGTCGGGTCGGGGAGTCTCGTGACGTCAAGGGACGCCTGCCCGCCTGCCCTGCCCTGATAAGGAGCTGTATATATTTTTGAGCCCAGACAGCACCGACCTCCGCTAGTCCACGGCTTTCTTGTCCGCACTGAAAACTCTAATGTGAGCATTGCACGCTTACCTTAGAGGTAGCGTAACGCGTAACTCAAACAGATTGGGAAGACTGCACACGCGCAAATTAGCGTGAGCAGTGGAATTCGCGTTTAAGTTAAAATTGGCATCCCGATGTTCACTCTTACTGAAGAGTTTTCAGCAGTTTTGCGGGTGAGCCTTCTTGTTTGACCTGCATGCCTATAAACGCGGCCGCTAAAAACTGAGTACCGTAAACGGGGGTAACTTTGGCCCACCGGGGAAAACTTTGTCCACCCCCGAAAAGTTTGTCTAAAATGCTACTTAGCATTTTAAACATATCTTAGGGGTTTGGGGTAACTTTGGCCTATCCCAAAAAAATTGTTTCAATTGCCATTTAGCATTTTAAACAAAGTTTTAGTGGGTGGACAAAGTTACCCTGGTGGGCCAAAGTTACCCCCGTTTACGATACTCAGAGAGTTACTTCACGCCTCGAGCGTCCGCGCAGGTGTAGCAGCCCCTAGAGCGGACGTGAGCCCAGCCCTCGCTCCGGTTCGCGGCGCTGGATAGCCGGGTGCAGGCTGCAAGTCGGCAACGGCTCCAAGAGAGGGGTCCTTAAAAAAAAAAAAAAAAAAAAAAAAAAATAGCGTGAACCCTTAAACAAATTTAGTGAACTATCAGAAAAAATTAGAAAAAAAAATCAAGAGAAAATTTTTTAAAAAGGAATACAATAAAAAAATAAAAATCAGAGAAAAATCAGGAAAAATCAAGGAAAATCACGAAAAAAAAAATCAGTGTACACTTGAATTTTTAGTGGAGGACCCTCGGCTCCACTCCGGGTCCCTCGGGCCCAAGAGCGCCCAGCCGGCGCAGGGCGAGTAGAACCCTTCGCATAGGTTCCATCATTTACCCTGGGCCCTTGCCTGTACGGCAGAGCCGGCCCCGGACGGGACGGCCAGCAATCCGGCGCGACCCTCTCTCTCCCACTCCCGGCCTTCCCCGCCCAGCAGAAGCAGACTGGCCGGGCCGCGGGCCGGGCCGGGCCGGGCACCGGAACAAACTAGAATACGCCGGATCAGCGCGGCGCGGCGGGCGCGGGGCGGGGCGGGGCGGGGCGGGGCGGGGCAGGGTGCGGGGCTATCCCCGTCCCTGCCCGCCCCGCCCGAGGCCACCCCACCTCCCCCTCCCCCCTAGCAACAACCCGAGGCTTGGCCGGGCCATTGCGGGGCTCGGGGGCCTTGCCCAGAGCAGCGCCGAACCGAACGGCGGCGCCGGCCGCTGCGGCCCCGGAGGCCAGGACCCGGAAGACCCGGAGCCGCCACCTGCCACCTAGAGTCCTGGATCCAGGACTCAACCGCCACCGCGCCCGCGCAGTCCGAGACTGACGACGACGACGGCCGACGCGTTGCACCAGGCGCGTCGTGTTAGGGGGACCTCCTTTTGAACAAGAGGAACAAACAAAGTCGTATTGTGTCTTGACTTGACTGGAGGGAACCAGGTCACAAATGACCCAAGGCTGGTTGGAATTTCAAACAAAATAAAAGTTGGAAGTTTGCATAGTGCTGACGGGGATGTCCCACTTGTTGACTTCTCTGAAGAAGAGGACAGAATAAAATAGTTGCAAAATTTGATAAGCAGCTGAGTCCTTTAATTCAGAACCAACGTGAGTTGTACATCGCAGGGCGAAAAATTTACAGTGTTCACATTCCACTTATAGCACCTGCCGCCTGCTTATAACGTTTTAAGATACAATTTTGAAAACTACACAATCATTTTTGAGAAGATTACAGTAGTCAGCTTGTGTTGCAATTATGCAATATTGCACGGTTCTATACAAAAATAGAAATGTCAAGCTGTAAATTGACCACTGCTTGATGCGCATAAAAATGGTATAAAAGGTAAAGCAGAGAGCAAGATAGAAGCTGAATGTCATTGGGCAGACCTTAAATAACACCAGTTATCTGGAAGACTTAACTTCATTTTAACTTACACAAACAAAACAGCAAAAAACAGCATACATAAGACAAAGACTATCGCAAACTTTAGCACCTGAAATTTTATTTCACCCTCAAATCTACCACTTTTACCATTCATTGCTCAGGATGAAACCACTAAATTCCATGGGTAATGTGGAATAGAATGTAGACTTGATACAATAATCAGGTTGAGATCCAAAATAACAAAACCAACAACAGAGATTCTGATGGCAAGGAATTCCTCAAATGAGTGGCTTCTACTAAATTGAGTGAAGAATGAGAGGTAATCATGTCGTAACTCATTGTGTTTATCTTGATCCCATTTTTTAAAAAGTCGGTTCACCAAATAAAAAATTAAATATTCAAAAGTAAAATTTTATTGAACAAAACTGACTCTTTATGAAACTCAATGGCTAGATTTCAATGCACTTACTGATCGGTTTTCATCTGACAAAGAGAAACGCAATGATTCAGAGAGGATGGAGAGAAAGATAAGGAAAAGCAGTAGACAAATAGACCTTTTTGTAAAGAGACGCCAGTTCTCAAGAAAGAGTAAATATGGCCTTAAATAAAAGAAATTTTATATCTAAAATGACTTGAATGGCTGAATTTTATCCACAACAGATTTTGACTATGCCATCATAAGAATAAAAACCAATGGCAATCCATTGTTATTACTTTTGAGAGTCAATCTTGTTATCAAATATAATATATGGCTTGAATGAAGCCTCCAGAGGTAACTCTTTAAGCTACATAAACTTCAAAACTAATACAACAACTATATTAAGTCTCCTATCAGTCTTTACAAAAATTATAAAAGAATCACAAGTGATGGCATTTGTAACGCAATGCTTTAAACACAAAACATGTATTCTACAATAGTGTGTGTAATATCACAAAGAAAAGAAAACAGCAACACATTTACAATTCAAACGGCATAAGCCATGAAAAATTATGAAAGACAATACGTACTTCTGATAAATAAAAAAAAACACAAACTAAAGCAATGTGAACTGAAACTGTGCTGAGCAGCCTTAACATATTTTTTACAGAACTTTCAAAGAATCAACAATAAATTATTAAAGTGTTAGTAACTAGATCAAACTAAAACTATACAGTCTATTTCACTTTCACACATCCAAAATTATTGGATTTCACCTATAGCTTTAAAAAGAATCAACTTCTTATATCTTAGTTGACATTTACTCATTAACTGGCATGGATTTGTTTCTGTTCAAGCATAAAAGAAGAAAGACCCTGTCTGTACAAATAATCTTTAAAAGAAAATCAGTACTTGAAACCATAGCTTTTGATGTGGTTGACAGGACTTTGTTCTTAATGATAATAAGTTACAATAAGTTACATTAAATGGCCACTAGCTCCAAGCCTTTATAATACACAAAATTTTTGAGCTACATCAAGCTGCCATTTCAACAACCAGAAGAGTACCTTCAAGCAAAATAGCTACCTAAACTGACAATTAATTTGGAAACAACATCCAAAACAACAAAAAATTGAAAAACAAAACAAAAGAACAATATTGATCTGGCAAGCCATGCAGAAATAGGGACCACCACAAAAAAATATGAAGTGTTCTAACGACGAAAGTTAGTCCATATGCTAATTCTTAAAAGAACTAGACAAACTTCATAAATATTCTAAAGAAATGACATAGGGCTATGAGTATAACCTACACTCCGAACATTTGACCCTGACCTGATATCAAAAATAGTCAACGGTTGTCAAAGAGCAAGAGAGAATTAAAGTCAATTTTATAACAAGTTCTGTTATTTTCAAGATAATAATACTCATCAATACATGGTCCCATGGACATTTAGATGCAAAGTAGACGTTTGAAGTGGTTTCTAGTCTGGATTGGTTGTGTAACACTAGAAAACAAGAGTATCTGAGCCTACTTGCTTGGTAGCCGCAGATTTAATTAAAGAACAAAGAGACCTAAAATATTACTCTTACTAAGTTTCTGTTTGGTAACGTCTATAGTGTTTCAAATCTTTGAAAAGAGATTACTGATAGTAGTTGAAAACTCAATTAAACAATGGAAGGTGGTAAAAATCAAATCCTCTCTTTCCTTTAACAGCGAGATATATGTAAACGACATGATATGCTCCAGGAATGAAACAAATGAATCCAGCAACAAAGAAAACAAAACCTTGAAGGCCAGTGTCTGGAGAAAATGTTACAACCATAGCAGTTGTGAGAAGACCTGAAAATATAATTTGAAATATAAACATTCACAATATTAATACCAGTAGAGGAACATACCTTTAAGATATTCTACGGTAGCCGACTTACCAATACCAATAATTAGGAGCATTGTAGCCGCAAGTACCATTTTCCAGTTTTCACGCACTTTAGGATGGTGCCAGCAAGATTGAGACGTATCAAATTTAGTGGAATAGCAGCTCCCTCCATCTTGAAGAAGTGAATCACTGTCTCGGGACGTTGTCTGAAAAACACATATCTCAAAGTAAAAATTTGCTGAAATTGTTGAAATATGGGGCAATGAATGAATGCTAAATGTATTAATTTCGAAAAAAAAACGATCAAAAATTATTGACGTTTAGTCTATAAAAGATACAATATCATTAATTATTAATCTGTCAGAGAATAACGGTGTTAGTTGTGGTGAAAATCACTGTTGACAATCAAATCTCTGGGGTTGTAATGGAGGTTAGGAATGGCCTGTTTGGGACAAGCTGCCTAGACACACCCAGACATTCGATTTTCACAAGGATTCCTACGGAATGGATAAGATTATCCTTACATCATCCCCAAACTTCAGTCTGGGCTGCGGGATGGTGATGGGAGTCCTTTCGGGTTCTTCTATTCGCACAAGAACGTCGTCAGTGGCAAAATTCCGGTTTTTGGGTTTCAAAGGCGACCTTTCCGTTGTTGAGCCGTACACTCTTATCATTTCTTCATTGTCCTCTTCAAATGCGTCATCTATTGAAAACTGTTTGCCGTGAGAACCAAATAGCCCGGCCATTTCACCTCAAAATTATTTCTTTTAGGCAAAAGTGGATAGGCGCTAGCAGAAAACAAGTCGCACGTCACGTATGCCGTGCGCCGTGAATTGAAAACCAGACTCCCCCTCCCCCTTCCCCCTCTCTTCCGCCCTTACGAGCGTCGCGTCTTCTGCTTTGCCGATGGCCGTCCAGACCCCCCATCCGTGGAGTCTCTCCAGCGTGGGGTATCGCGCTAGCAAGCGCCAGCGCCAGGACAGCATTGCATTGAGCTGAGCAGTGACAATGACTTCGTAAAGAAATCCAGTAGGCCTACTGCGCGAAATGACTTCTAACGGCCGCATCTCTCAAACAGTTGAATCAGACACGCTTTTGGATCGGTGCAACCGAGAGATTAATTTTTTTTCGATTATTTGCTTCATCAATCTTAATTATTTCTTATTTCGTTGTTGGAGCTTTGCCACCAAAATCTTTTCGGGTATGGTTCACAAGCAGTTCACAAAGAGCCCCTGATCCTCTGACGGGACGGGTCATTTTGCGTTTAAAAGCATCTGAAACGCTGAATTCAGCATGCGGAGGAGATGGGAAACTATGATTGGGAAAAGCTCTAGAAAATGTTTAATGTTGTATTCAAATCACCTTACCCATTTATCACAAGCGTGTTAGTTTTGAATTCATTAGTCCATTCAAAGAACAACAGAATGAACACTTTCCCCTTCCCCTCTCTAAATTTGTCTAGGAAGATATTCAGTTAGCGATTATGCGATTTGCGATTATGCGATTATGCGATTTGCGATTATGCGATTTGCGATTTTTTTAGGGTGTTTTTTTTTTTTTTTTTTTTTTTTTTTGTCTGTTTTTGCTACCCTTGGCCCCTGCGTCGTCTGCGTCGTGGATCCCATGGGGGCCTTTATTTGAGAATTTCAAGAAGAGGCCATTAAAACGTAATAGATTTCTCTCTCTCATTATTTGAGTACGGTATTGGGACGTCATGATGGCAGGTGAGAAAGCTTATATTTTTGGCTCTGAGTTATATTTGGTTGATTTTGCATAATTATTTCAAAGAAAAACGCTCTCTTTGCTATCGAAATTTGGAGGATCCGTACTTCAAGAAACATTTCCGAATGGATAAAACTTGTTTCGAGGTAAATAGTGGGTTTTTTTGGTAGTCTGTCCGGATTCACGACGCAGACGACGCAGGGGCTCAGGGTAGCAAAAACAGCAAAAAAAAATAAAAAATACCACCCTAAAAAATCGCAAATCGCATAATCGCAAATCGCATATCGCATAATCGCAAAATCGCATAATCGCATAATCGCAAATCGCATAATCGCTAACTGAATATCTTCCAAGTTGTGAATGTTGTAGTGCCGGCTCAAAATGTAGTTAATCAGCACTGTGCGCAATTCCTCAAGTTTTCTACATTTACTTTTCCATAATTACTTTATTACTTCTAGCGACGATCAGAGGGTACTATTTTTTTGGTTCAACCCACTTCTCCATTTTGTAATTCCGATCATTTTACAAAAAGTTATTATTATTATTATTTTTTTGAAACAGAGGATGAGGATGGGACTGCACTTTAGCGCCCAGAGAGCAGGCAACCCATTCGACTCCCGCTGCAGCTTACTCCTTATTCTATGCTGATTTTTATAGTGGGTGAAGTGAATGAGGGGGAGAAAGAACAGCGCTTTATAACTAACAAACTAATTTATTTAAATTATTACAAAATAGATAAAAAATAAACAGATTGTACATAGTTCTCGTCGGGAGGAAGGTGTATTCACAAGGGATCTCGTTGAAAGGGGTCCAAGTAAACTCGTCGATAACAACCTCTCGTCTATAGACACGACATCAACTCATTTTTTCTCGATTTTTCTTGAAACAGAAATAACAACGACAGAGTTCGGCGCAGCAGCATCTGGAACATTCCACTAAACAGAATGATACTACAACCTTCTCTTTCCTAACTTTCACACAGAACCGCATTCACACACATGACACAGGCTCACAAAATCCTCTTTCTCTCTCTATCAGTCGCGCACTCCCGTTCACCCTCTGCTCTTCTCTCGTTTTGGCAACGTTTAAATAATAACAGAGTTTTCTGAATGTCGGCAGTATGGCAGTGTGACTCAGAGGCGGATGCCCGGGTTGCGGGACCGAACGAAGTTGAGCAGCTCGTCGCTGTCCTCGCAGACGAAGGGCTTGAGGTGGTGGCAGGCCACGTCGTGCCAGTTGATGCCGTCGTTGTAGAAGTTGTTGAGGATGGCCAGGCAGGACTCGTCGTTACCCTGCGAGAAACAAGACGAGAAACACGAGGTGAGTGCGGAACTCTGGCAAAACTTGATGAGGTTGTCTGTCGATGGCAAACAAGCGAGCGGGTATATGACGGCCGAGCGGCCGAGGGGTGTCCAACTCGCTTTAAATCTTATGCGCACCAGATTGCGAAATAATGGCAGTTTCCTGGGATTGTCAAGGATTACCAGTGGTTTCCAAGAGACCATCGGAGAAGGCAACAAGGGAATGCCAGTGATAATCAAATGACGAATAGTGATTATGGAGTGATTACCAGGGATTACATCGTGGTTATCAGGATGAACCAAGGATTACCGAGTTGTTACCGGTGACTACCAGGGTTCACCTTAACACTGTGTATACTAGATCACTTCCGTTATTCAGGCGCGGTTTAAGGTCCGACTGGAGGGGGGGGCGGCGCTCCCCAGGTTGCCTACATACAGGGGTTTTGTCGCGCTATTTGCCTACTTTCCAGGCGGCTATCTAGTGCCCGAAGCGATCGCCCTCCCGCCCCCCCTTAAACCGCGCCTGCCGTTATTGGACACCCCTCGGTGACAGCCTCAAAGCACAGCATGCTTATTTCATTCCGGATGCGAGTTTTCAAACTTTTCACAGCCACGTGGTTCTTTGCGTCCTCAGAGCGCATTATACATTGCGTTGAACTATGCCAAGTCTAACCCCCCCCCAAAAAGTCCCTTCCCCGTTGAAAGTAGCGGTGGTGTCACGCTGTCGCCGACAGGACAACGGTCGCGGCGCTGTGCCGTCCCCACAGTACCGTTCGGAACGGGGTCATCTTGTCGATATGCCCGCGAGCATCCGATTGATCGGCTGGACTGGTGCGTGGGCAGCACTGCCCAGCCCGCCGGCCCGACACGCCCCCGGACCAGACAGGACCGGGCAGTCCCGCGACTAGAGCAGGGCAGCCTGTAGAACTAGTTGTGAATGAGACGGATGCGCCTGCGGCCCTGCCCTGCCCTGCCCTGCCCTGCCCTGCCCTGCCCTGCCCTGCCCTGCCCTGCCCTGCCCTGCCCTGCCCTGCCCTGCCCTGCCCTGCCCTGCCCTGCCCTGCCCTGCCCTGCCCTGCCCTGCCCTGCCCCGCCCCGCCCTGCCCTGCCCTGCCCCGCCCTGCCCTGCCCTGCCCTGCCCCGCCCTGCCCTGCCCTGCCCTGCCCTGCCCTGCCCTGCCCTGCCCTGCCCTGCCCTACCCCGCCCTGCCCTGCCCTGCCCTGCCCTGCCCTGCCCTGCCCTGCCCTGCCCTGCCCTGCCCTGCCCTGCCCTGCCCTGCCCTGCCCTGCCCTGCCCTGCCCTGCCCTGCCCTGCCCTGCCCTGCCCTGCCCTGCCCTGCCCTGCCCTGCCCTGCCCTGCCCTGCCCTGCCCTGCCCTGCCCTGCCCTGCCCTGCCCTGCCCTGCCCTGCCCTGCCCTGCCCTGCCCTGCCCTGCCCTGCCCTGCCCTGCCCTGCCCTGCCCTGCCCTGCCCTGCCCTGCCCTGCCCTGCCCTGCCCTGCCCAGCCCCGCTAACGACCTCGGCCAACGCCTCGGGTGTTACTGCTCCCTGCCCTGCCGCGTCTGTCTCCGAAGATCGCTCTCGCGCCTATCCGTCCTTGTCGCACTCTCGGGGCCCCCCGCCATACCCAACCTAGGGCCCCGCCGTGGGTGCGACAAGGACGGAGGTGCGAGAGCGATCTCTTGAATCAGACGGCCGGCCGGGTCATTACGCCAGGCGCCTACAGGGCAGGTCACGCGCGGCCGCCCGCTGGAATCCTACCCGTCAAAGAAACAGTCAAAATTGATTGGAAGGCTTCAAAAAGAGCGCGGAAACAGCATAAAGGTCAGGTAGAAATTGACAGGTATAAATTTGAGTTGTTTTCCAGGATTTTCCAGATTTCTTTTTTTAAACAGTCCCCTGTCTTTCCCCCTCACCGAAACTTGAAGGTGAGTCTTTGCGAATAGCACATAGCGGGAGAAGACGCTGTTCGAGCATACTTTTCCCTCGTTTGTCTGGCAAGGTGAAAAGGAAAGTGGATGGGTCTGAGGGCCCCAGGCCCTACTCCCTCCTCAGAGCTATTTGCCCTCAACAGGTCTTTTGTCTACCACTATAGGACTCCTGGTCGAGCCGGTCGCACAGCGAAACGAGAAGGTGAAAAGCGGGAATAAAATACCCCAAGCGTGGTGCATTCGGATTTCCTGTAAAAAGTTTCGTCGTATTCTCCAATGATCAGTGCTACTTCCCAGAAGAAAGATCTCCAAAAGGGCGAATAAGTTTATTATTATTATTATTATTATTTTGGGAAAATAATTGCATACCGTATTCAATATTTTAAAAAGTCCTCCGCGTTTGGAGAGTCGAGCGTCGTCGATTCGGTTTTATCGTCGAATGATGAGTCAACATCATCAAGAAAAAGCGTTACTTTCCCGTATAAAAAAACCAAACACGTCGTAAATCAATGTTTTTCGACGAAAATAACAGCCGATAAACAGCGAGACTCGCCGTTTTCGTGTTCCGTTCACGAGGAAGTGAAATTTCTGACTAATGATTTCTACTCAAATTTCCACGACACACCCGAATATATCCCCACGCTCGGCACTCTAAACCGTCCGCGGGGAATATTCATTCCCGCGCTTTTCGCCTCCTAGTCCCGCCGTGGTGGGCCGGGGGCCGGGCGCTTGCTCTGAGCCGCTCGAGGGGGATCGGGATCGTGACAGAGAAAGCAGAAGTAGAGGATCTGCGATGGAGCGGGCGGTCAGGGGGAGGCGGGTCCCGGCGGGAGCGGGATCGGGAGCGGCGAGGAGGCCATTGTACCATGAAAGCCGGTGCGAAACGACCACACGGCTCAGGAATGCGAGGGATCAAGCATCGCGGTATATCAGATCCCCTAAACTGGCGTTGAAATGTCACTCTAATTTACGGCCCGGTCCACTCGCCGCTGAGGGCGGAAAAGTTTGACCCACTGATATCGATGTCCGAGTTGCTGGTCTCCTTCTGACGAGGAGGCCCGGGAAGCAAGACCCGCATCCGGATTAAGCGTGTGTACACGTATAAATAACTCACAAACCTGTTTGTTACTCTGTTCGCTGTAAACAACATTTTTTTTTTGTACAGAAGAATGTACACAGTTTGTTGAGGGTACACGTTAGGCAACCACTCAAATGTACTGATGCACATATAATACAAAAGTGAAGATACAAGGAAACTAAAAATACTACTCGGTCGCCAAACCCAAACAGAGAAGGAAGAGGGTTTAAGACATACCACAAAAGCTCCTTTTTCTTTTTTAAAAAAGCCACAAATCTACTTTAATTTAAACACACAAATATAGACACACATAAAAGAAAGACAGAACATTCCAAGGTATTCACAAAAGGTGGGGCAAAAAGACAACATCGAAACGACACGAACGAGAGAAAGACGAACAAAAAATGACCAGATATGACCAGGACCAGACAACACGCAGCACAATAAACACTAAGAGATGGTAGAAGAGGTTCTCAAATAAATAATGTTATAATAGTTGGATGATGACAATGACACAAATAATAATATTAATAATAATGTCGGTGGGGGTTGGACGGCGATCAGAGGCGGATGCCCGGGTTGCGCGAGGCGACGAAGTTGAGCAGCTCGTCGCTGTCCTCGCAGACGAAGGGCTTTCGGTGGTAGCAGGCCACATCGTGCCACTTCATGCCGTCGCCGTAGAAGTTGTTGAGGATCGACAGACACGACTCGTCGAAACCCTGCGGAGGGTGGGGCGTTACAGGACACGTTACGGGCTGTGTGAGTGTGTGCGTCTGAGTTGGAGAGAGACAGGAGAGAGAGAGAGAAAGAGTGAGGGAGACTAACTTCGATGGTGTGAGTTTATAGAGCAGGGCACACTGCAATCTAAAGTGTTCAACTGACACACACTTGTGCTGCATACTTTTGCTCACGCTATAAGGTCAAGAGGCTCATGTGGTTCATACTTGGCATCATGTGTTGTTTGCCACCAGAATGTGTGCAACACTGTGTGTCAGCTGAACTTTTTCTGTTACAGTGCACGTGCAGGGGGCAGACGGGTTGCACAAGAGTTTTGCTTTAGCAAGTAGCGACGCGACTCGTGGGGATCATGCGGTGCGGGAGGCGAATCAACTCTTTTGACGAGAGTCGGTGGAGAGCAGGAGAGGACAAAAGTCGACAAAAGCGGATTGCAAGGAGGATTGCAGTGCGGCTTTGTTTCCTGGGGAGTGCAGGCGAGGCTGGAAGGCGTTCTCACTCGGATGGAGCAAGGAGAGAGGAATAGCCTAGCTATCTGCTGCATAATGCCATGGCTTTGGGGGCAAGGGAGCGAAAGGGTCCTTCTGGGATGGGAAAAGAAAGGCGATTCATGCTGCCTGCGCGGTGTGAGCGAAGTCGTAGAACCACACCAATAAAAGCTTACGGTGATTTTCACTGCAATCCAAGGTATGGTGGATACTGCAGCACTAGAGGAGCTTACGCTGAATTTTTTTTACAGTGAGCTTCTCTTCTGCGGCAGGGTAGTCACTGTAACTTTCAGTGAAATTCACCACAAGGTTTTAACAGTGAGGGAAAATAAGGCAGTGCAGACAGCATGCGTCCTCTGTGTCGGCATCCAGCAGCATCAGCAGCAGCAGTGCGCGGCCATGCCAAAAAGTACTTCTGTCCGAAGAACACGCGGGTCAGGCGGGGCCGGGTCGGTACAACAGGTCCAGTGCCCTCATCTCCCGTGACCTAGAGAGAGAGAGAGAGAGACTCATCCTGTCGGGGCGTGGCGTGGCGTAGCGTGTGGCGTCCAGACGTCGTCGTCAATTACTCCGCCGGACTTTCTCGATGAGTTCCTTTGTGGCGGCGTCGGCTCAATGTCGCAGCAGCGGGGCGTCGTGCGGGCCGAGCAGGGCAAGGCGGAACAGCGACGGACAGAACGAGGGGGAAACCACTCGGAATTTAAGTGTACAGATTTTGTAATTTTTTTCTGAATTTTTGTATTTTTTTTTTGCGATTTTTGTGTGATTTTTCCTGATTTTTTGAACGAATTTTTGTTGGTGAATTTTCCATATTATTATTTTTTATTTTTGTTTTTGAATTACGAGCTGTACAAAAATTTCAGATTTGTTTCCCCTCGGGACAGAACCAGAGCCAGAGAGCTGCCAACCACCACCATCACCACCATCACCAACATGCAGGGCGGGTTAGTGACGAGCAGCAGGGGTGCCAACCACACACGACACACTAGGGTGGTCCAAAATTTTCCCGACTTTCTCGGATCGACCAACGCCGCCCGGAATCGGATTCTACATCAAAAATGAGCGAATACGTGTTTTTTCCTTTTTCGATAAAATGATTTTAAACACCTCCGCAAAGCCCAAATAGGTTTTAACAGAGTCGTTTACCTTCTAAAAATCGTAGAAAATACAGTTTTAGTCCGATTTTGAAAAACGAAACGCAGAATTGTCCGGTATGTGATGACGAGTTCGAAAAAAAATATAGTGTGCGAGCCTGTTAATTTGCCTACCTCTCAGGGGTCAAAATATGCAATTTTAGGGCCATGATGACTACTTATTTTGGTTTGTAGGCCGCTGCTGTGGCCTCGAGCCCACCCTGTGGGCTTCAGTAGGTGCCTACACGTCTACCGAAGCCCAAGCAACCGAATCCGACAATTGGGCACGGATTGCCTACCTCCCAGGGGCACGAATATTGGGATATTTTCGGAAAAACGTACTTTGGCCCGTACCTGGGTGGTTCTAGGCACTGGGATGGAATTATTTGATCTGTATCGGCTGCTCACATCACTAAGGAAGCGCCAACGATGAACTGGAGTCTTTTAGGTCCGGTTGCCTACCTTCCAGGGGTCGGAAATAGTGAAATTTCCAAAAAAAAACCAGTTCTTCTACTGGTACACCGGAAAAACAAAGGTGCTAAGCAACGCCTTTCCTGGGGCGCTAAAATCAAGTCCTAAGCTTAGTGCCTTTCCTGGGGCACTAAATCTTAGTGCCTTTGCAAAGGCACTAAATCTGTATGGAGTATACGCAGCTGGTCAGCTAAAGGTGCTAAGTCCTACCTTTAAAAGGCACTAACAAAATTTCGTGCCTTTCCTGGGGCACTAAATCTTAATGCCTTTCCAAAGGCACTAAATTTTGTTAGTGCCTTTTAAAGGTAGGACTTAGCACCTTTAGCTGACCAGCTGCGTATACTCCATACAGATTTAGTGCCTTTGCAAAGGCACTAAGATTTAGTGCCCCAGGAAAGGCACTAAGCTTAGGACTTGATTTTAGCGCCCCAGGAAAGGCGTTGCTTAGCACCTTTGTTTTTCCGGTGTACCAGTAGAAGAACTGTTTTTTTTTGGAAATTTCACTATTTCCGACCCCTGGAAGGTAGGCAACCGGACCTAAAAGACTCCAGTTCATCGTTGGCGCTTCCTTAGTGATGTGAGCAGCCGATACAGATCAAATAATTCCATCCCAGTGCCTAGAACCACCCAGGTACGGGCCAAAGTACGTTTTTCCGAAAATATCCGAATATTCGTGCCCCTGGGAGGTAGGCAATCCGTGCCCAATTGTCGGATTCGGTTGCTTGGGCTTCGGTAGACGTGTAGGCACCTACTGAAGCCCACAGGGTGGGCTCGAGGCCACAGCAGCGGCCTACAAACCAAAATAAGTAGTCATCATGGCCCTAAAATTGCATATTTTGACCCCTGAGAGGTAGGCAAATTAACAGGCTCGCACACTATATTTTTTTTCGAACTCGTCATCACATACCGGACAATTCTGCGTTTCGTTTTTCAAAATCGGACTAAAACTGTATTTTCTACGATTTTTAGAAGGTAAACGACTCTGTTAAAACCTATTTGGGCTTTGCGGAGGTGTTTAAAATCATTTTATCGAAAAAGGAAAAAACACGTATTCGCTCATTTTTGATGTAGAATCCGATTCCGGGCGGCGTTGGTCGATCCGAGAAAGTCGGGAAAATTTTGGACCACCCTAACGACACACACGACACACAGGTAGTGGTAGTAACACATAAAACACACACACACAGAGGACAGTGCAGCAAGGAGGAGTTTATGCACTGCAGCAGTGCGCGCATCCCGTGCGAGCAGCTCGCGGCGGCGGCGGACGGGACGCACGTAACGGAGCGTAACGGACGGCGTACGGACGGACGAACAAGCAGCGTGACGGACGGTACGGCCTGACCTGGCGGGCGCGGCCGCGCGGCGTGTGACGTGACGGGTGTGCTAATGGCTTCCTCGGCAGCAAATCACCCCGCGCGGCGCGGGCCTGCGGGCCTACTAGGGGACCCCACCCCGCGCGCGGGCTGATTCCGCTCAGCGGTTTTGTCTCTCCTTGTCGCACTCATGGAGCGCGGCAATGAGGTGCGAGAGAGAGAGAGAGAGAGAGGACACTTACTGAACGTTGTTCGGAGTCGGCCTGCCCGGCGCGCGACTCCCATCGAGTGGCATCGCCTAACGCCGCCACCGCCACCGCAGCGAGGCTCGGCCCAGCGCCACTCTCCGCGCGCAACGCAATACTTTCGGGAAGTGATTTAGGACTTTCTCTATTGTCGACGGCTGGCTCGTTCGCGCGGGGCCCGGGCCGGCCTGGCCTGTGCTCAGCCCCGCGGCGGGCCGGCGGGCCCGGCGCGCCCAGCACTGCCACCTGCCCTGCCGATGTGATGTGCCGATGCACAGCAAACATTTTCAGCAGATGATACCTTAACAGCTTTACTTTAAAACAAACACACGTACAAAACAATAAGATATCAGCTAGTTTTTTTTTTTTTATTTTTTTTTAAGCAGAAGAACTTTTAAAACACCTGCTGTTAGACTTAAAATGACGACTTTAAATATACACAAAGGTGTCAGCTAGTTGTAACTTTCGAGACGATATTAAATAATAATAATAATAATAATAATAATAATAATAATAATAAAAATGGACGTGGAGTGTTCTAAATAAAGGGTGATGCGTTCGGCAGATTCTCAAGATGAGCGCACTATTTTTCATTTTTTTTCCCTGATATAACAACTGCGCCGCGCGAGCCTTTCCGGTCCCCTGAGCATGGTGTAAGAAAAACAGAGGCGCGGGCGGCGGGCGGCGGGTGCACCCCGACTAGTCGCAGCAGCCCGGCGGCACGCGACGCGCTCGCAGCGGGGTGGGGCGGGGTGGGGCGGGGCGGGGCGCAGGTCGGTAGCGCACCCGCCCCGCCCCGCCCCGCCCCGCCCCGCCCCGCCGAGGAGGGGGCTTTCTCTGCTCCCGAGCGCATACTATAAAACCCTCTCTTCTGACACCTGTAATGCAAATGCACGCGGCGCCGTGCTCGAGCGATGACGCAAGGCCTCTCGGGGCCGGGCCGGGCCGGGCCGGGCCGGGCCGGGCCGGGCCGGCATGGCACCAGGCACTTTGGAGGTGGAGGAGGGCCCTGCCGCGCCGGCCCCAGACGTCCTCTTCCGAAGATCGCTCTCGCGCCCCCGTCCTCGTCGCACTCATGGGGCCCTGCCATCACCGACATAGGGCGCCGCCATAGGTGCGACAAGGACGGCGGTACGAGAGCGATCTTCGGAATCAGACGGCTGCACCCTATTCTCCTGGGTTCAGTTGTTATTACTTCCGGAACCGCTGCCGCAGCTGACGACGCCAAAGTAATGACTGAATGGCGCGGCATTGTGTTCCGTTCGCGCGCGGGCTTGGTCTCTGAGAAGTTCGTGACATTCCAAACCCAACAAGACGGCGGAGCCTACAAGATTATTTAAGGAAAAAAAAAGTACTAAAAATAAAAATAAAAATAAAGGAAACCTCGTAATGCTTAAAAGTTGACGTAACAAACGCGCGCGAAGTCTTTGCGGTGTGTGCATGTCGAAAGGCGCAGACAACGAGATGCTATACGCCGCCCTTTCTCTCTCTCTCTCTATCATTGAGATATGAGCTAGAGCTACCCAGTCCATTCATCACCGAACTTTCTTTCTTTCGTCCACCGTCACGTCACGTCACGACTCACTTGCGCCCGCTCGCACACACACGTGCAGTCGTATATGCACACATGTGACAGTGACAACGGTTGTGCGATTTCTCTCGCGCACTCTCAGACCAGACCGCTGTATGGAGCCATTTACAGAATAAATTAAAGACGCATATAAACATGCATAAATTCTTTTTAAAATGTCCACACCTGGCGAATTTTTTTTTACCATACTTTACAAAAAAAGAAAAAAAAACACGCTCATAATTACAGCGAGTAATTACTCACTTTTACAGGGAAAAGTACATTTTCCATATGACGCAAGCACCTATAAGTCTCTAACTTAACTATAGAGTTTTTTTTTTTTATTATTTTTTTAATAATAGGAAATAGTGTCTTAACAGTCTCGAGAGTGTTTTCGCGCGCCGTGTTAACGCGGTAAAAATGGTAAAACCATTGTCTGATTTTCTTAACGCCGCCGTGAGCCCCACAGGGATGTCTGCTGCAGTACTCCGAGCACAGAATAGACATAGACACGTCAGAAGAGGCCTTGTGCAGCAGAGCTGCGGGGTGCCTACCTGGGGCGCCTCGCGGTTGTCGGGCTGGGCCTGGCCGAAGCCGCCGGTGTGGGACCAGTCGCCGGTGTTCCTCTGGGTGGTGGGACCGATCTTGGCGCCCGAGCCGGACCAGAACCAGCCGTTGATGTTGGCGGGCTGCAGGTCGGGCCTGTCGCACCCGTTGAAGTTGCACTTGCGGCCCGAGGTCCAGATGTACCGGACGTTACCTGTCAGAGGGCGTATATGAAAGTTAGTTAAAAAGTTATTTCTTCTTCTTGCAGTGTGGGTGAATGTGTGTGTGTAATGGAAAGAGGCGTGCAAGCATGTGCAAACATGACACGCGGCGTAAATTCTCCGCCCCACCATAGGCTGCTTAAGACACGTCTCGTAAAACTTTCAGTTGAGCGTGGCGTCCTCCTCTTTCTCCCATACCACCCCCTCCAATCTCCTCCTCCTGCTTCTCTCTCTCTCTCTCTCTCTCTCTCTCTCTCTCTCTCTCTCTGTCTCTCTCTCTCCGGTGGGCAGGGCGCAGGCATCTTGTGGAGAAAAGCCGCACAGCGGCAGCGCAGTGGAGGGCCCCTTTTGTTTGCAAACTAAAAGGCTTTTGCTAGCTTGTTTGCATCTCGTGAATCGGGCCATAGACCGCCATAGGGGGCGCTCACACACACACGAACGCACCTGGCAGCAGGCCACACACAATGCGCTGGTCTCTCTCTCTCTCTCTCCCCCCCTCTCTCTCTCCCTCTCTCTCTCTGTCTCTCTCTCTCTCTCTCTCTCTCTCTCTCTCTCTCTCTCTCTCTCTCTCTCTCTCTCTCTCTCTCGCTGGCGTACAGGCGCACGCACACACGCACAGCCCGGCCTCACGATGTTGTCCCAAAGCTACCTGACCTGGCCTGGACGGGCCTAGCGGGGTCGGGCGCCTCAGGCGGGTCAGGTTGGCCGAGCCCAGCCCATCACCGGTGAGAGTGCCGCCACCGCCGCGCCGAGGACTACAGGTACGGGCCAGCAGGCCGCCAGCAGGACAGGCCGCCAGCAAACCGACAGCAGGCTGCCAGCAGGACGCCAGCATACCGCTGGCAGGCCACCAGCAGGCCACCAGCAGGCCACCAGAAGACCGCCAGCAAGCCGCCAGCAAGCCTCAAGCAGGACGGCAGCAGGCCACCAGCAGGCCACCAACAGGCCACCAGCAGGCCACTAGCAGGCCACCAGCAGGCCACCAGCAGGCCACCAGCAGGCCATCAGCAGGCCACCAGAAAACCGCCAGCAAGCCGCCAGCAATCCTGAAGCAGGCCACCAGCAGGCCATCAGCAGGCCACCAGCAGGCCGCGCCGACAGGATTCTAGACTAGACCGGCAGAGAGAAACTCCCCGGTCGTCCTGCCAGCTCGAGGAGTGTGTCTCGTCTTCCTTGTCGACGCATGACTCGAGCCGACACTTGACGGACCGGGTAGATCTTCTACTCCCCACAAGCTCCCTTTCTCGGCTTAGGCCGTCCTAGCACAAGCTGCAGCCTGCAGCCTGGTGGGCCGACGCGGCCCCAGCTTTACGCGGAGGTACGGGCGCCTTCGAGGTAGGCCGTCCCGTCAGACGCGCGTGACCGGCGGGCCGGCCTACACGCTGGCTGCACGGCTACACGGCGGTACGGACGCCTTCGAGGTAGGCCGTCCCGTCAGACGCGCGTGACCGGCGGGCCGGCCTACCCGCGGGCTGCACGGCGGTACGGACGCCTTCGAGGTAGGCCGTCCCGTCAGACACACGTGACCGGCGGGCTGGCCTACCCGGCGGGCCGCACGGCGCCTCCAGCGTGTCGCGGACCAGGGGCGCGGCTGGACTGGCCCCGCTGCCCGCTGAGCCACTCAGGCCGGCCGAGACCAATGTCAGCAGCTATATCCCATATTCCAGCCGCTAGTTAACCTTGCGTCGCTCCTCACTGTCTAGGTCCCCTGCTCCACTCCGCCCTGGTCGCCTCTTCCTGTCGCGGATGTTACTCTGCGAGGACACGGCCGCGCAGGAGGAGGCGATGTGGGGCGTGGCATCGCGCGACGGGGCGGGGCGGGGCGGGGCGGGGCGGGGTCACGTCGTGAGGTGAAAGCGATCTGCTAGTAACGGCGTAGCACCCGACCTCCTCCCCTCCTCCACCTCTCTTCTGCCATACCACTCGCCACACGTTGCCTCCTTCCCCCCTCTCTCTCCCTCTCCTCTTCTCTCTCTCTCTATCTCTCTCTCTCGTAGAATGATGAATGGAATGGTGACGCGTCGCCTTCCTCAAAGGGCCTGACGTCTCATCGAGCCAGTTACGCCACGCGCTTCCTGGCTGCTCGCGCCGCGCCGGGGCGCACCCCTTCCACCCAAATTAGTATGATGAGCGTCGCAGCGGTTCTGTTTCACGCCACCGATTGTTATTCACGGGTCGTCCTCGCCAACTTCGCCTCGCCTCGCCCCGCCATGCCCTGCCCCGCCCTACCCCACCCTGCCCTGCCCCACCCCGCCCCGCCCCGTCCCACCTCGCCCTACCCTACCACACTGCACGCGCGCTTCGATATACCTTTTGCAAAATGCATCGCCGATGGCGCACCGTACACCCGTGAGATCTCCAGCTCCGGACCCTCACACGCGGTTACATACACGGACCTGATTCCTCACGGGGTCCCCTCCCACACACTCATGGAATGCTTGCTCCTTTGCTGTGAGTGCGGTTCGCGGTTCGCATGGGAAGAACCGCGCGTCAACAGGAGGGAAGGCGTTGACCTCTTCCCTTTTCGCGCAAATTTGGAGGTTATTTCAGTCTTGAATCTAATCAGTGCGAGGGGAGAGCAACTCTGAATTTAAGTGTGCAAATTTTGTGATTTTTGTGAATTTTTATTGCATTTTTGGAAGTTTTGCTTGAATTCTTCATTTTTTTTTTCTGAATTTGCCTGTATTTTTCATGAATTTTTGACCATTACTGTTCATCTTTCTGAATTTTGCCGACTTTTTAAAATTCGTTGGTGTAAAAATATCTCAGCGTTGTTTGCCCCTCGAGTCAAAGGCCATACGAAAAACGAAAAGTGGTTCTACGTTAACTTTTCACTGTCTGCGTGTAATCTTTGCCCTGCTCCAAAAAATAAGAATAATGTTTTGCTTTTGTTTTCTGCCTACCGCGTGCGATACGCTGCTTGATGAATTCGTTCTCCTGGGGCGTCTCGAGCGAGACTGCGTCCATGCAGTGCCTCCGGCAGATGTTCCTCGCGTCCAGCCAGTCCACCTCCAGGTTCCTGGTGGGCGCGTGCTCCCAGCTGAAGAAGTAGGCGTGCGCCACGCCGCGGGCGTCGCGGTATGTCGAGTGCCGGACACCTGCGGAAAAGAAGGAAAAAAATGTTCGCGTTTAGCGAGAGCCGTTTCAAACGCCGCTGCGGCAAATGCTCTGCGAACACAAGTGCGTGAACCTTGCTCTTCGAGGAGGTTGGTGCGCTTTTCCCTCCCAGTGGGTTCAATTGTGAAAACGGAAAGTAACCATACCGATAAGTAAGCAGCATTCACACACTTCGGTGAGGAGGGAATCACTCATACAAAAGGTGTTCACTGATTTTTTTAAAAATAAAAATCGTTTTGACTTTTGTTTTGATTTTTCTTTTCGTTTTTCGAGAAAATGATGAAATTTCAGACACGTTTTTAATTTCTTTCTCCATTTTTTTTTTGAATTTTTTTTTATCTGTTTTCAGTTTTTTATTAATTTGTTCTCGATTTTTCGGATTTGTCTGCAACTTTCTTCTTGGTTTTATTTTGATTCTATAATTGTTTTTGGTGTTCGGAATTGATCTTCAGCGAGGAGGATACTCACGGTTGGCACAACTCCTGGGGTCGGGGAGTGCGAGCCGCCTCTGCGCGGACACGACCACGGCCCCGAGGACGAGCAGCACGATACTGGCGCGCATCATGTCGGACACCTGCGGACAGAGAGAGAGAGAGACGGAGTGAGCCTCGGTGCGAGCGTGGGACAGAGATGGAGAACAGCGCCGCCAGCGGGGCCGGCTCAGCTCCGCTCAGCAGCTCAGAGCTCAGCCGTGCGGGGCGTGGCGGGGCATTCCACAGGCCAGGCCAGACGCAACACACACACACACACACACACACACACACACACACACACACATACGTGCACAGGCGATGCCTTCCAGTAATGTGCCCTTTCACCTGCTGCGTCGTTCGGAGAAAGTAATAGGGGTCCTCCTGCCCCGAACCCTCCGCGCTCATCCGACCTGCTGCAGCGTCTGTGCCGGGCTCATGCTGGCTGGACCAACAACAGGGACTGTTGTATGTGCAGGGGGTCAAGGTGACCAATGGCAGCCGGCAGCGTGCTCAGCAGGTGCGCCACGTGCGCGCGGCGGCGCCGAGGTGAAACCGAGAGAGTGAGAGGGAACGATTAATAACGTGCAGCCCAGCAGGCCGAACGGGAACCGAGCGGACCACCTTGTTGTTGTGTGATGAGGAGATTTAGACGCCCCGCCCCGGCGCGGCGTGGGCGGCTGTCTCGCCGTCCCGTGCCGTGCCGTGCTGCCTGGAGGCTAGCGGCTCCCATCGAAAGTGTAGCCATAGGCCCGGTCTGGCTACTTTTGCTCCTTCGCGGGGAACGAGGCTGGTCCCACCCGGTCCTACCAGGTTCGGTCCCTTCAGGCGCCCCGATCCCGACCGAGCCCTGCTGCTGGTCCAGCGGCCGCAGCATCCGCCTGCATCTCTCACGATGCCCCGGCCAGGTCCATAAAGTCAATAAGCGATGGCCCCGCCCCGCCCCGCCCCGCCCCGCCTGTGCGACGAGGCGAGAGAGAGGGTTTGGGCTTGATAACGACTTTGGAGCTGACGTAAGAGAGCGCGCGGGCGGCGCGGGGCGGGTGAGTATGTTCTCGTGTGATGGTCTGGTCTGTATGTCCGAGCCGACGGGAACCTTGTCCTCCTGCGCGCGCGGCCGCGCGGCCCGCCTCGCTGCTGCTTGCCGCGGTGGGAATAACAGCGGGGGGCTGTAAACGCAGCGAGGCGCGCAGCGGGCGTCAGAGTACCTAAGCTCTTATGTCAGTGAGGGGTGGGGGCGGGAGCAACGACTCGTACCCTTCGGAGTAATGAATCGCTATTGAATGAGAGGCCGCGGTGGACGTTGCGGGTGGGGTGGGGTGGGGTGGGGCCGCGGTCCCCGCACCGCCACCGCCGCCTAGGACAGCCTAACCTCTTTTTTTCGCGCCGAGTACAGATTATACACAGATATTCTTCGCCCGGACCGCGCGGTGCGCATACGACTTTCTCTGACAAAAGTAATTAAATGAAATTAGTCTGGATGGATTTTTTCTCACTTCTCTCTCTCTCTCTCTCTCTCTCTCTCTCTCTCTCTCTCTCTCTCGCGCGCGCGCGCGCGCGCGCGCCCGCACTCGCGGCGTGTTCCTTCTCTAACATAAAGGGCAAACCGCGAATCCACAAGCGACCGGCTGGCAGCAGGCCGGTTGCTCGGCCCGACTCGGCCCCCTTCCCTCCCTTCCCCGGGATATATGGTGTTGAGGCAGTGCGGCACCGTGCGCAATAAAAAAAAAGTGAAATAGAAATTTGGCGCGATGTGGTGGGTTAACACTACGCTGACCTACCCGACCGAACGCGAAAAACATCAAATTATACTGCGCCCGGCGGCCAGCGGTCGGCAGAACGGCATTTCGAAACGGTGGAGCAGACACGTTTGCTCTTCCGCGAGGAGCTGTTTAGGCGTTATATAGCTTTATATAGCACACAGGTGCAAGTGACGCGTTGGATAATTTCCTCCCTCGTCTCGTGCCTCTCTCTCCCTCGCTTTGGCTCGCGCCCTTTGAACGTCATGTAACGCTTCTCGTTGGTTGATGGACGACTCCCCGGCGACCTTTTACAAGTAGAAGTGCTGCCGACCCGTCCAGGTCGGGTCGAACCAGAGAGTAGAGAGGGGTGTCGCTTCCGTGCGCCGGAGAGTTCTAGAGAGGCCTACTGAGAGAGAGAGAGAGAGAGAGAGAGAGAGAGAGAGAGAGAGAGAGAGACATTATATACTGTTTGCAGCGTTGACCGTACCCGCCGCCCGCCGCGCGCAGGCCTGCACAGCACAGGCAGTTCTCTTCCAGGCCAGTTCAAGGACGCCCCGGCCCGGCCCCGGCCCGGGAGCTCGACCCATCCTATCCCATCCCACGTAATAGTCAATACAAGGTTAGGTGTCCCTTCACCGACCGGCCAGCAGCACTGCCTTATAGAGCTCGTATGTGTGCCGTATGTGCGGCGTTTTCTATATAGTTTGTCGCGTTCCCCGGGTAGGGGAGTGATCATCTCCCCTTCTGGAGCGAGCGATCGCTGTAAAAACCTCTATCCGGTTCCGGCAAGGGGAATAAAACTCACGACACAAAATGAGTAGCATTGCGACCGCGAGAAATTATGAGGGAGGGCCGAGGGGCGCACTGTTAAAAAATACCACGATAAATGGTTACGGTACTCCACAATGAAGTACAGTCCGTAACGGAAAGATACGTTACGGTCTGACCGAACACGAAAACGACGGCACGGTCCGTAGGCATACCGTAGGCATACCGTAGCTCCTTACAATATTTTTTATCAGTGCGTACTGCGTACTACGCGCGTGTCTTGTTGTAACGTTACAAAAATTATTTTTCCCTCGGTGATGGCACGCTGCCACCTGCCACTCTTCGCTCCCCTTCTCCGCGTAAAAACGAGGTCGGGTCATACGGCGCGTGTTGCTCGAGTTGCATGAGTGCGGCGTGCAATCAGGGTTGAGGACGGTGGAGCGGGGAGCGAAGGGGCGGGGCGGGGCGGGGAGGAGAAGAGAAGCGCTAGGAAATGCCGTGGAGAAACTGTAATAGCTAAAAATCTGCATGCTTCATGAGAACTACAAGACGGGCATGACATGGGAACGGACGGCCTACTATCCCATACCCCACGCAGCAGTAGCATCACTTGTTTGGATCGCAATTCAAATTTCATTTTTTTAAAATATATACATTTTTATAATGAATTGCTGTGTTGCAGCCGAGGGAGAGATCACTTCGAAAACTCATATTGTACGGCCCCAGAAAAAAAGTTTGAAAATCAAAAATATTCGTAAAAAAAAATTATCAAAAAGTGACAGAAATTTTCATTATGCTCTTGAAAATCAAAAGAAAACGAAAAAAATAACACCAAAACAATGCCATAAATATTAATTTTTTAAGAGGACAGCGACTTGGAGTGGAATTCAAATCCCCCATTTCAACGAGGCTCCTTCGTGGAATAGCCGACGGTCTAGTTGTTTAAGTATCACGAAAGCCGCGGGGTGTCATGAGACTCAGCCTTCGTCTATGATACATATTCCCTCCCCCAGTTTACCCGTGTAAACAAGAAGGTCAGACAAAATCCAGGTCGCACAGCGCTTCTTCGGATTTCGGGGAAATCACGAGGTCGGACAAAATTGGTTCGGACAATCAAGATGTACCGATGCCGCATGCCGCGCGCGCTCTCGACCGGCCCACGCGTTGAGATCTCCCCGCAGCGGCAGTGCCAGGCAGTGCCTCGGACTCGCCTGGCCTGCACTTCGTTCCTCGAGTGGGTGTGTGACAGTGATGGTATCATCGCTCTTCCTAGCGCGGCGCATTGTCTGTCCTTCAGCCGCGCACGCCTAGGCAGGCTCGCCCCGCCCCACCCCGCCCCACCCCGCCCCGCCCCGCCCCGCCCCGCCCTGACCATGGGAGCACACCGTGCGCGGCGCGGGGCTGCGCCAGGCTGCGCCCCGTTGCGGTCGGGTCGCCTGAGCCCCATCGTGCCGTCGCGTCGTGTGGTTTCCAGCCAGCCAATCCTTCTTCCCTCAGCCCAGCCCGGCCCGGCCCGGCCCGGCCCTCCAGCCGTCCCGTCCCAACTGGAGAACTTTCCTCCAGGAGCACACAAATAACAAACCCGGCCGCCGCACGCCGCGCCGCGCCTCACCTCGCCTCGCCTCTTTGGTCCCGTTGCGAGGCGGGGCGGGGCGGGGCGGGGCGGGGCGGGGCGGGGCGGGGCGGGGCGGGGTGGGGTGGCCCCGCTGCCGTCGCTCCGCCAAACGCGCGCGCGACGCCGAGGTCCGGATCCCCCGCATCCCCCGCCACCTCGTGCAGGGCACGGCGATGATCCTTTATACGGACCGCGATGGTCCTCGCGCCGATACCCTTCCGACCGATGATCCCGCGGCGCGGCACTGATCCCCGGTGACCGAGGATCCCATTGTCTGCCTCTGACTCTCGCATACCGATCCTCATGACCGATGATGATCCCGGCCGTTGGTCCTGCTTAACCCGCTGCACCGGCTGCTCGGCGTGCCTCCCCGCTTTCACTAGCCTGGACCGAGCCTGGCCTGGCCGTGTCATTACATCAGGCCCTTCGGCCCTTCCTCCTCCTCCTCCTCCTCCTCAGCAGGTGGCTGGGCGGCTCCCCGCTGGCCCTGCTAGCCCTGCTTGCCGCGGCAGGTACCTCGCTGCACGGCCCGGCATTAAGTTCAAAGGGACTAAGCTCCCGTGAAACCCTCTACATACAAGTGACTTATGAACGGCATACAAGTGACATACAGGTCATCAATACACAAGTGTACGTCACATACATATGACGTGTGAATTCGTCGGTGGGACATGTATGTGAATATATATGTGAACGTAGCGGCACATATATGTCCCTGTGACATGTATGCGATTCGCGCATATATGTTTCGGTCCAATATATGCCGCATACATGTGGAAACCGCCACATGTATGTCATCGTTGTTTTTATAGCTCTGGCATCTATTTGTGTGTTGTATGACATATATGTGGTATGAAGTGACACCTATATGTGCCGCACATGTATGTTGCAGCCCGTATGTGTATCGGTCAGTCATCCGCCACATACAGGTGACCGGCCATGAAATGTATGTCTGGTGCTGGGGCATATGTATAGGACGGTGTCACATATATGTGAACGGCAAAGACTTAAATTGTGTTGGCAGGAGTCTCCTCTTATGTATGTTGCAGAACGACGTTACCTTTGGTCTTGAAAGGCAAGTAAAGTTTTAAATAACTTACTTATTACGAGGTGTAAATGAGTAAGCAGAAATAGAGCAGAAGTCAAAATAATTATATGTTACAATAGTATATGGGCTCATCATGTATATGCTCTGCGCTTCGTACAAAATACTGTTCAGCCGTTTACACACAAGTTGAAAGAAAAGTTACGCCCAAGTAATTTGAATTTATGGCAGAGCCGAACATGCAGTATCTTTGAATTAATCAAATTGAGAGTCAGGTTAAAGTATGTAGGACACATATATGTGATATACATGTGATATGTATGTGATATGTATATTGTCCCACGGTGCTTAAGGGGACGGTCATGCACTATCCTCCTAGCCGCGTTCCGGTAGCCTAATGGTCAAGGCGACAGGTTAGTAATACAAAGGTTCCGGGTTCGAATCTCCACTTCAACATCAAAAGGTAAATTCGCCGATTAAATGTGATATGTGCTTTGATATGTGTATTCCAAAGCAAACAAAATAAGAAATTGCTTCGAAATAATTATTTTCCACTTTTTTCTTCTTTTTCTTTTTAAAATTGTACTGATTCAATAGTATATCACATGTATGTCTGCAAATGTAGGACACATACATGTAGCCATACAAGTCAATCATCGGTCACATACAAGACCAAAGCGTAGGACACATACATGTTCCACATACATGTCAACTTGTATGTCACCTATATGCAAAAGATTTCACGGGAAGATTCGAACCTTGGTCCTGATGCGACTCTCCGGGCTATCAATGTGCCTGCATGGCTACGACGCCACGGTACGAAACGCCTGCCCGCAGTAAGGGTCATGCTGCGAGGAGCCGTGATCCAGGCTTTTCTCTCGCAGTTTATTTTCCGCCATCAGCCGAGAGAGCTATGCGGCGGGCTGCCACGCGCGCGTTACGCGAGTAAGCGTCACGTGATTAGCACTTCGCGACACCACGGACCGGCTGGGGGCAGCGGGGCAGCCCAGTACTGCTGATAAGCCATGCCCTGGCCGGCGTTCCCACCCCACCTCACCCCGCCCACCCCGCCCCGCAGTGACACGCAGAGTAAGCGGGCCGCGGGCTGGCCTGTTGCCTCGGGCTCGCGGCCGTAAAACCGCGAGGGAGGATGTTATTAGCACACACTACGCGCACCTTGACAACGAGCCGAGTTCAGTTTGAAACCGCGTTATGTTCAAGCCTTTTTTTTTTTGTTCTGGGTGGGGAAAAAACTTTGAATTCTGTTGCATACATATGGTAAACTTTTCGTTAATTTTTGAGTCTTTGATAATTTTTATAGAATTTTTGTGAATTTCCACTTGAATTTTGCCCAAATTTTAGTGAATTTTCCAGAGTTTATTTTGACTTTTCCTAAATTTTTCAAAGTTTTTCTGACTTTTTTCTGAGTTTTTCTGTTTTTTTTCTTTTTCTGAAATACGAGGTGTGTAGAAAAAACTCAGAATTGTCTCTCCCCCCCCCCCAACCCCCGCCCGCTTTGAAATTGGCTTTCAGTTATGCACGGTGCATGTCAGGCAGGTATGTGGCGGGCCCAGCGCACAAATAAAATTATAAACTCTGGCCGATGCGAGCTGATTGCCGTGACGTCAGCCTGACGACGAGAGCGAGCACGTGGCGGTGGCGAGCCAGGGCTGGGCGGGGCGGGCAGGGTCCTCGCACGGTACGGTATTTTGGCTACACCTCCGACGCCGCACCATCGCCGTCGGCCGGGTGGGGCCGGGCGGGGCGGGGCGGGGCGGGGCGGGGCGGGGCGGGGCGGGGCGGGGCGGGGCGGGGCGGGGCGGGGCGGGGCGGGGCGGGGCGGGGCGGGGCGGGGCGGGGCGGGGCGGGGCGGGGCGGGGCAGGGCGGGGCGGGGCGGGCGCGGGCGCGGGCCCGCTTTGCGGAGCGATCCGATGGCCAAACGGTACAACAGACCCCGACCCGACCCGTCCCGACCCGACTCGCCGTACGGGACGACGACGAGAGACGCGGCGCTCTCTCACTAAAAAAGAGTGGTCTCTTGCCGCGTTAAAGCTAAAGGCTCTTGCAGAGGTGTAAAATTTCGCATACATCCGCGGTGGAGCGCGACGCGTGAAAGCAGCAGCAGCAGCCTCTCGATCGCGAAGAGTAAAAGTGCCAAGTGCCGCAGTTCTCGGCTGTATGACCACCTCGCAGCGACACAAAATGAGAACTAAAAGTCAAGCTAGATTCCTCTATAACTAAAGTAGAAATTGTAGAACAAGCCAAATATGTGCCTGGTTGGAGCGGGAAGGCAGGTCCCGCATGTACTGTGACGTGTTGTCTGGAACACCCGGCACTAGTGAATAACGACAAGTAGCATACTACTTATTTGCGAGGAGCTTTCTGCGGGAAACTCTCTGCAGAACTCTCTGGAGCCCGCTGGAGCCCCACCGCTGGAAGCTGGAGAGAGAGAGAAAGAGAGCCTTGGGGATAAAGAACGTGGCGAGCGGCATTGTGCTGTCGTTAATTTGGTGCCCGGCCATGCGTCAACCCATACCGTCCGTGTGTGTGCCCGGGCGGGGCGGGGCGGGGCGGGGCAAGGCAGGGTCGTGCTTTCTCCCTCCGCCTTCCCCACCTCTTCTACTCCTTTCTGCCCCCTGTGGCCCCCGACTTCCTTGCTCCCCACAACGTTGCGCCCCACCCCACCCCACCCCACCTCACCACGCCCCACCACGCCCAGGTACGCCGGGTCCGGGAGGGAAGAGGAGGGTAGGGCGTGTGCTTGCACGCATTCCCGGCAGGTGGTTGACACAGGCGGTGGCCGCCCCGCCCAGCCCCGCCCCGCCCCGCCCCGCTCGGCGCGCGCACACGAGCACACACACTCGTTGACCCAGTGGCCACCTCCTCCTTCCCCTCCTCGTCCCTTATACCCATCCCCGCTATAAAAAAAACGGCGCGTGCCTGTATGTGGCACTCCCCTCTTCCCCTTTCGTACGTTGTTTCTTCTTCTTCCTCTTCTTCTTCCTCTTCCTCTTCTTCTTCTGCCCCTACCCCCTCCCACCTGTATTGAACCAGCCCGGGGGGCGAACACCACGGCAATATGAACAAGGCCCCAAAATTTGTACAGGAGTGATACGATTTTAAAAATTATCACACTGCACTGTTTTATACGATTGAAATGCATTCATTCTCAGAAATGCTATGCGCAGGCGTGGGATTCATAGCTCTTGTTCTCAACGTAAAAATGTGAAAATACAGAAAAGTAAAAGAGAGTTCCGGCGAACGTCTTGGATTGAGGATCGACTGCGACTGTCCCGCACTACCGGGTCACACGCACACACATCTACACACACGCACACACACAGTGACTCACAGTCAGGACGGGCCGTCGACCCAGAGAGCCCATCCTGCCCCGCCCCGCCTCTCCTATTCCGTTGGCTCGGCCCCGAGCAGCTCGTGTCGGTCGCGGCTGAGGTCCGGGCTCGATGGCGCTGCGTCCCTTTTTGCACGGATGCACGGCGTCGTCCCACCCCAGTGCAACACCTGTCCTGTATGGCACCTGCCCCGCCTCACCCCGCCCCGCCCCGCCCCGCCCCGCCCCGCCTCGCTCCTCCCCGACACCACGGATGACTCGCGCTCCGCTCCTCTCATAGTTCAGTTCTGAAAGTCATCGCCGTAGAAAGTCATCCTTTTCCGTACATTAAAGCCATTAAAGCGCCATTAGGGCACCCCGGGCCGAACCGTGCCTGGCCAGGAGAGAGGCAGGGGGGAATAATGCGATTAATTACGAACTGAGATGAGCGAGGGGAGGAAGGCAGGGGGGGGGGGGACTGTTCTGAGAACGCTCGCCGCCGCAGAGTGTATATACAGCTCAGCTCAAAGGTACGCGTCGGCATCCGGGCGACATTCCGATCCGGGTTATTTTCGGACACAAAACTGTGTTTCGGGGGAAGTCAGAACCGGACTCTAAAGGCTGCGCGTGGCCTGGCCCCGGGTACTGGAACAGGTACTGGTCAGGCAGTGGTCAGGCAGTGGTCAGGCAGCGGTCAGGCAGTGCGCTGCCCCGGGTCGCCCCGCCCAGCGGTACCCTGCTGTCCGGTGGACGTACACTCGCTTTTGTACCCGCGATATCCAGTGCTCAGTGCTCAGGGAGGGCGCTAGCCCTCAGCCTGCGCCGATACGGGTCGCGGTGAACAATCACTGAACTGCCGTGTTACTTCTCGGGGAAAATTTATGAAAAATATCTGCAGGGCCAAGCAGAGTGAGGCGTCGAAAAAGCAGTTCGAATAATTTACTAAAATGTCACGATTAATTTCAGAAATGCACAGACACTGACTTTACTCATTGGCGCCAAGCACTACCAACTAGTTTACTCAATGTTGTTGATGTCTTTAGTCCTGTGGATCGAGGCACAATTTGTGGGGCAATAATTTGCAGAGACCGCAGATTTTAAAAATATTACGTCTTTTCTTCCTTTTTGTCCTTTAAAAAAATTTTTCCCTTTTTTTAACGAGAGTTTAGGAAGGCGCATATTGCCACTTACTTGGCATTCACTTACGCACTTACACACAGTGGTCGGGGAGGCACATTGACACGACACATACACTCACACACACACACACTCACGCACGCACGACGGGGCGGCGCTCTCACTCACCTGTTGCGGCGCGTGAGAGAGAGAGAGAGCGATCGAGGGGTCGCTGCGGGACGCGCGTGGACTGCACAGGACGCACTGAGAGGCACTACTCGCGGTGGACGCTCGCGGCCGAGTGAAGCCCCCAAGGTCCGCGCCGCCCATGTTTATAGCCGTCCTACATCCTCGGCCCGGCCGGGCCCGGCCCGCGCGCAGGGCCCCGCCGCGCCCCACCCCACCCCACCACGCCCCGCCCCTCCCCACCGCGCCCGCCCGGACAGCCCCCCGTCCTAACCTACATCGTGCCCCACTACGCGGTGCCCGGGACGTCAGGTGCCTCTGAGCGCCGCCGCGCCGCGACAGAGGGCGCCAGCCGTCCCGCCGCCCGGCCCGGGCGCGCCCCAGGGCCTCAGCGCGGGTGCACCCCAGGGGTGCAAGGAATAAAATGGATTTTTGGTGTGCACAAGTAGTATTTTTAGCAGATACGAGTGTAGGAGCCTGCATGTTTTTCTAAATCTTCTTGACCTTTTTTTTTTTTTAAAAAAAATAATTTTCCAATAAAAGTTGTTTGAATTGTTTTATATTTTAAGAATTGCTGTTTCAAAATTTTTGGTTGAGAGGGCTGATTTGAGTTTTCCTAAAAGTTTACGGGATTGCTGAATTTGGATTTTTTTTTTAGCACTATAATGTTTTTCAAAAAGCAGTTACGTTCAAAGCTTTTGGGTTTTTTTTTTTTTAATTACCTTGAAGTACACAACGTTGTGTCTCCCTTGGTGCGCCTCCACCTATTAGTCAGAAAAAATCGATTATATTTGTTAAATTGGTTAAATGAACTTTCCCTTTGTATAAACTCTAGACAGGCGTTTATGAATGGCTTTCATGAAAAATGAAGATACTTAAAGAAAGAAAGAAATGAATGCATCATCTGCTAAAAAGACGGTGTGAATTGGCGCCGCATGTGACTCCGCTTTTCCATATCGAAGAGGAAGCGATCGGAGATCGTCTGGGAGGAGGAGGGGAGTGGGGAGGGGAAGGGAGAGGGGACGCGGGTGGGGAGCAACAGGAGGGTGGTGGTGGGGGTGGAGGTGGGGAGCAACAGGAGGGTGGTGGAGGGGGTGGAGGTGGGGAGGAACAGGAGGGGAGGGTGGGGGTGGAGGTGGGATCGTGCGCGTCCTTCACGGGGAGCGCGGCGTCCTCGCGCGCAAGATTGTTCCAGAGATGCTGCGGCGGGCGTCGCACCCCGCACCCCTCGCCCCGCGCCCCGCCGGCTCCTGCGGCGGACGCTGAGGGAGGCTCTGGAGATGGAACCGGAGTTGCATGCGTTAAGTCTCACGTAACGCGTAATTCTTTTTGGAAAAAAGACAATAACCCACCCTCGAAAATAAATATAGAGTGCAAAATTCATAATGCCAGGAAATTTGTTATCCTGCGTTGTGAGCATGCGTCACACAAAGCCGAGAGTCTTTCCGATAGTGAGTGAGTGAGTGAGTGAGTGAGTGAGTGAGTGAGTGAGTGAGTGAGTGAGTGAGTGAGTGAGTGAGTGAGTGAGTGAGTGAGTGAGTGAGTGACTACGTAAGTGAACGAGTGAGTGAGGAACTTAGTGAGGTAGCGAGTGAGCGAGTGAGTGAGTGAGCCAGTGAGCTGCTGAGTAAGTGAGCGAGTGACTGACTGACTAAGTGAGCGAATGAGCGAGTGAGTGAACGAGTGAGTGAGTTAGTGAGTGAGTGTGTGAGAGAGTGAGTGAGTGAGTGAGTGAGTGAGTGAGTGAGTGAGTGAGTGAGTGAGTGAGTGAGTGAGTGAGCGAGCGAGCGAGCAATTGAGTAGGTGAGCCAGTGAGAGAAAGAGTGAGTGAGCGAATGAGTGAGTGAGTGAGCGAATGAGTGAGCGAGTAAACGAGTGAGTGAGTGGTCCGGCCATGTCGACTGCTGGTCCTCTTCGCTGCGCTCCTCTCCTCTCTGCCGCTTTTCCTGCTGCTGCCGAGTGGATCGCGGAGGGACTTTCACACGGTTTGCGAGGACTTGACTTTCCCCGAAATGAGTCAGCCGCGCAGCAGCAGCGTTAGCAGCCCATCGGGGCACCGCATCGGCCCTGACCGACCCTGCCCGGCCCGGGGAGCAGTGATCACTGCCGAGGAACATGTCCTACTCGAGCTCGCTCGCGCAGCCCTCCGTCTGGACTCGGACGACACAGGGCAAGGTTGTCAAGGTTGTCGTGTGCAAAAAAATAAAGAAGGGAAAAAACAAAAACAAAAACAGAGAGAGAGAGAGAGAGAGAGAGAGAGAGAGAGAGAGAGAGAGAGAGAGAGAGAGAGAGAGAGAGAGAGAGAGAGAGAGAGAGAGAGAGAGAGAGAGAGAGAGAGAGAGAAGGAGAGACATAGAGAGAGGGGAAAATACCGAATATTCGAGCTGACATTCGGCAAAAAATTGTATATTATTATTATTATTATTATTATTAATTTTTTAGGAGAAACGTTGGAAGGCTTTACCCTACATTTTCATGGAATATGTTGGATTGTAATCCATGCATACTTTTTGCTCAAAATTGAACCTGATAACGCCCAAAGGCCCTTGGTTTCGCCTGGAGCTGCATAGCGTAGAAAGACCCGCACGCCGGGCGTGCCCGCTGCTCTCGTAGCTCGCACCTCTCACGCAATCACCGCGCAGCGATGAGGTGTGAAGAAAAAAAACAGAAGAAAAAAGAAACACAGAAACAAATCACAACAAAATAAGAAGTAGAAGGGGGGGGGGGGGACGCGGCCGTATGCGCTCAGAGATTATATTACGAGAATGCGAAAATAGAGGGTAAGGTGGAGAGGCCGCGCGGCTGTGACGAGAGCTAAGGTCGTGACCCTCCGGGCCGGGCCGGGTTGAGCGGCGCCTAGTCTCGCGCCTAGCCTCTGCCGAGGCTGCGGGTTGGGTGGGACGCCATGCAGACCCAGGCCCAGCCCAGACCCCTGCCGCCGTCACAAAGGGCCCCGCCGTGCCACGCCACGCCGCTCTCTGTGTGGTGCGTGTTCCTTTTACGATATTATTAACCTCCCACGTGACCCCTTCGCTGCAGTGGATATTCCCTCCACCACATCCTCTCGCCTGGTTTGGTCAGGACTCTTTTTTCTCTTTTATTTTTTCCCCCCGAAACACCCGGTTGGGTGGGCTGTTATAATCTCGGCAAAACTTGTTGTTGAACACCTTCGCCCACCCAGCCGGCCCCGCAGGTAATCCCCGGCATGCGCCGCGCAGAAATGCATCTCCGACCCGCCGCTGAACAGCCGCGGGCCGGGCCGGGCCGGGCGAGCTCTCTGACTCTCGGGGTTCGCACTTGATGATTTCTGTTTGAGCCGAGTCTGTTCCGCGCAGGACTCGAGGATAAAGCCGCGTTGCAGCGGGACCTGCCCTGCGAGCCGGCCGCCGTACCTGTCCTGTCCCTGTCGTCCTGCGGCAGTTAACTTACAACATTCGTGCGGCTCGCGGAGTGCGCATAGGATAGGATCCCCCGCACCCGCCGGCCGGCCCGGCACCCCTCCCCTCCCGCTATCGCAGTAAATCTCCTTACCCAACCAACGAGGCCACCTTTGCCTATTGTGCTCTTCTTTACGTTACTTTGCTGCTGGTGCTGCGGCGTGGCCTAGCGCTGCAGCGATGACAGGCAATGGTACCTCCCGGCACCCTCCCCACTCCCCACCGCCCCACCTAGCCCCGCCCCACCCCACCCCGCCCCACTTCGCCGCGTCACGCGTCCAGCCCGCGTTACACATGCATTACACACACACACACGCACAGCGCGTTTCGCTGATAAGTAAAATGCTATGACAACGCTGTCAGTCGCTGCTGATGTCTGTCGGCGGGGGTTGCGGCCGGGCCCGCGCACAGTATAGGCGAAAAATTTTGCGCCAAACTAGCCGCTTGACAGACTGAGGCACGCACGAGGCGACGCCCAAGGACACGTGGGTGTTGCGCAGTGTGCCGCACCAGCTCCACACCAATGCGGTTACTGCAATTTTTTAAAAGTTTTATTTCCCCCCTCCTTTTTCCCCCCGTGTCTTGCATCTTGTTTGTCACCGCGCGGAGATTTCAGGAGAGTATAGAAGCGGGCGCTCCTGAGCCTGGGAACCACTGGGAACCCCGCGGGGAGACCCCAGGATGCAGACAGGGACGGCCAAGGCTGTCGAGGGGCGTCCAACCGAGAGCGACCGGAGCGACCCCAGAGCGCGACCCCGTAGCTGAACAAGTAGTGAGTGCCCGTGCTATGCTCAGAGAAGCATGCCTGACCGGAACACAGTTTTCCATCTGAGTTGAGCGTACACTTATCTTGTGCGTGCTTTTCTGTGCGTGCTTTTTCTGCGCCCCTTCCCCACCCCCTCCAAAAAAACCAACAACCTTACGAAGAGTCTCACTGTAATCGGTTATTAGGGAGGGGAGGGGGGGGGGGGGGGTCACTCATACAAAATGTGTACAATGATTATTTTAACTTTAATTTTTTTTGGTCATTTTTTTGATAAAGTTTTATTTTTTTTCCTCTCATTGTTTCTGATTTTGTTTCATTTGTTGTCATAGTTTTTTCGTGTGTTTTCGATTTTTCCGAATTTTTTTTTGAACTTTCCTCTCGATTTTTGTTGTCGCTTTTGATTTTTCACGTGATTTTCGGGAGGCCATGCAGTGATTTTTTGAAGGGTCAGACCCCCGCCCCCCCCCTCGCGGTGCTGGGCCGTGACTGATGCAGGGACACTCACTGCAGCTTATAGTGAAATTTCACTGTGCCGCCGGGGCCCGGGGGGCTCGTTGCAGCGCAAGGTTTCAGCAGTGCGAGGGGGCACAACCGTCTCATCGTGTTCCTCTTTTCCCTATACCGAGCACAGGACTCTTCCCCCCATCCCACGTCCTGCGTCCTCACGCCGCCGGCGGGACCGCCGGGGCAGCCAGCTGTATAGCAGCGATGAAGTAGGCGCCTCCATGCGGAAATGCCCAATTTGCTTACAACTCCTTGCCGCCCCGCCCCGCCCCGCCCCGCCCCACCCCCTCCGTTCGCTCTCGGCGGTCATGCGGAGTGACCGGGGGCGGGGCCGTGGCGCTGTGTCGAAACACCTCCGGGTCAGCGCGATGCATACCTTGGTGATGACATATCGGGACGCATCCGTCAGGGCAGTGAGGGCAGCAAACACAGTTTCAAAAATAAAATACAAAAGGAAAAAAAAAGTTAATAAAAACTGAAGGAAAAGTCATCGGGCCAATTTCCAGCGAGAACTGTCCCTCCTGTCTCATGCGCTAGCCACGAATTTTTTTTAGCAGCATGGTACGAATGTATCAGCCTGCTTGTACTAGTACACTGCCATACAGCGAGCAGCCTGCAGAGATAGCAGCAGAAGCGCAGCAATTTTTTTTTTTAAATTTACAAAATCATACAGAATTTTGTACTTTGCAGCAGAGTTAGGCGGACGCCTGTGCCATGGCCTGTGCGTTTTCTCAAACGTCAGTCGTGGCAAGGCAGCTGAGGCGTGGTTTTCATGACCCCACTGTGGCCACGTCGGACCGCGCCAGTCCACGTGTTTGGAATACAAGGTCTTTGACATGAGCAAACGCTTTTTCTTTTTTCCCCCTTTTTCGCGCGCTGGTCTCTGAGTGGGCCGCCAGCAGAGCATGATGTGCGGGGAGGACGGGGCGAGGCTGATTCCGAAGATCGCTCTCCTATCTCCGTCCTTGTCGCACCTATGGTGGTGCCCTATGTTTGGGGGTGGTAGGGCCCCATGAGTGCGACAGAGACGGAGGCGTGAGAGCGATCTTCGGAATCAGGCGGCTGGGGGGCAGTCCAGGAGGACCTGGAGACAGCGCAGACCGGGACGGACTGCTAACGGTCAGGTCCAGTCCCTGCACTGTGACGTCACGCCGCGAGTCCACACAGCGTTAGGTCTATCGCGGATGCTGCCGGTGACGACGGGTGACGGCAGTGGCACAGCAGTTTAATTAAAAGCAATATTAAGAGTAAAAAAAATGGAAAAGGTTTGGAATTTTTGGAATTATAGTTGAAATACCGTTGACATAGAACCGCTCCTCCATGCCATTCTACTCTATTATTTTTGTAACATATTCCAGAACAAATAACAAATATTCTATTTGTTCCAGAAATGATTTTTAATATTTTAATGGAATGTATTGGAATATATTCCATGTAAACACGTAAAAGTCGAAGTAGCTCGCCGAAAACTTTTCCATAACTTTTTGAGCAGGTGCTATTTGCCAATTATGTTAGTCGCTGCCGATTTTAAAGGACGTGCCCTTCGTGCTGGCATTCCAATCCGCATGGTGGGGTGTGGCGGGGCGGGGCGGGGCGGGGCGGCGGGCCATAGGGGGAGCCGTAACCATCGCAACGCCACCCGCGGCAGGCAGGCAGGCAGGCAGGCAGGTGCGAGCCCGACCCGGGCTGACTGCGGCAGTCACAGGGAAAGTGCTGGCGCTAATCACACACACAGACACACACATACACACACACACGACAACACATGTGGCCCCGGCCCCGCCCGCCGCTCTGGCACACGGCGACGCGTGCGCCCCGACCCGCTGTATCGCATCACTGAGAGAGACAATCGGTAAAAGCAGGAACTGGGGCGGGGTGGGGTGGGGTGAGGCGCTAGGGCGCCAGTCACAGCCAGTATTAGTGGCATTGCATCATGGCCACACACACACACATTCAGAGGTGGAAAGATGAGGGCTCGAGTGTGCGTGTTTCTGCGAGTAGAGCGCGTGCTGGGTGAAGCATGACCGCGGACTCGCGACAATCGAGAAAACGACTTGTGTAATCCGGCTGTCAAGGATCCAATGAACTGCTTTGGGTCAAATTTAGGGTGATTTAGGCAACTTTTAGATGGGAACCGATAGTTATCCGAGGGATAATCCGGGTAATCCTTGCTATCTAGGCAATCCGAGACTGACACCTAAATCTTGAGTCGTTTCCCCCTTGTCGACAGTACCGGTAATGTGTGTTATCAGGTGTATTGACAACACTTTAAAAATAATACAACAACAACAAAACCTAGTGTAGGAGAGACGACGAGGTCCTAACGTCTTGTGTGGGAAGTTTTCTGGCAAATAAATAGCCTACTAGGGAGGACAGCGCGTTTTTCACCATTGTAATCTACTCTCGTTTCGTTACTTTTCCCGGCGGATGGACTTGGCAAAGGGTAGGGCGGAGCGCGTGGTGGGGCGGGGGCGGGCCTCGAGGGGCTCGGCTTTGAATGGATAGGCGAGGCGGCGCATAACATTCCTAATCGAAGAGGACCGGGCGCGGGGCGTGGCGTGGCGTGGCGCGGCGCCCGTGATGCACCTGTCCTGTATCGTGTCGTCCATTCAAAGAGAAATCTCCAAACGAAATATATATATCTGAGCAGGCGGTCGTGGGGCGCGGCGTAGTGTGTGGCGCGGCGTGGCGTTGGCTTTCGGTTGGGGGCCTATCCCCGCCCCGCCCCGCCCCGCCCCGCCTCGCCCCACCCCGCCCCGCCCCGCCCCGCCGCACAGGCTGCACCATGTGCGTCGGTGCATGGTGGCATAAGGTGTTCTAGAGAGGCCCGGCTGGGCCATGCGGGGCGGGGTGAGGTCGGGTGGGGCGGGGCGGGGTGGGGTAGGGTGGGGCGGGGCGGGGTAGAGTTGCTGGTCCATTCCATTCGGTCCTGTCTGTCCCAGCCCTGCAGTGAACACTTTTTCTTTCCGGATCGCCTTACGGCCAGGCGGATCTGATTGTTCGTCTTATGGCCTGGGCCCGGCGGCGGTAGCGGGGGGGAGGGGGGAGGGGGGGGGGGGGGGGGGGGGGGCTGCCCAACCCAGTGGTCCCGCCTCCCCGCCCCGCCCAGGCTTGTTCCAACTCTCCCACTAGCATTTGGACGCTGCGCCTTCGCGCCATCTCTCCCAACCCCCACCCGACGCCGGGGTCCTTGGCTGAGTGGGCTGAGAAAGGACGAAGAAAGCAGAAGGTAAACACACACACACACACACACACTCACTCACTCACTCACTCACTCACACACAAGCACTCGCGGCTGCCACAGGTGCAGGCTTCATGTCGATAATAATTGTGATAAGGAGGAATTCCCAGTCCTAGCGCAACATGACCTGATGAGGCCAACTGCCTGGAGAGCACGCCCACAGGGCAGGGCGACCTGATAAAGCCCAGCCACAGAGGACATCTGTCTGTCTATCAGGCAACGGCACAAACACACACACACACACACACACGGGCCAAGTAGTCGTTCAGCAGGAAGCCAGAGATGCAGCCTGCTCAACTCCTCTCCGACTTTCAGCTACTTATTGTCTGGTTACTCTCAAATCCTACCAAGAAAATTCTTGTAATTACAAAGAATCCCCTGCACTGGGTGAAATGTTTACTGCTAGACGCAAAACTCTTGCTTAATGCTACCAACTCTAATCAAAGCACCAAAATGTTAAGAGCTGGGCATGAAACTTTTTTGATACCGCCATGAAACGTTCGATGCCCTGCTGCAATTCTTGTGCAACCGTAATAAAAAGCCACATCTTCACTGCAAACCCTGGAATCCAATTCCTCACCCAAAATGGGAAGAGGACACTTTTCCATGCTAAATTGGAGTGAGAATTTTTAACCTCACTCTTTTCGAGCGAGATATTTTTTAGCCTCGCTCTATTTCAGTAAGGATTTTTTAACCTCACTTAATTTGAGCACGAATTCTCACTTTATTTGGGCGAGGTCTCAAAATTCTTTCTCAATAAGGGCGAGGAAAAAAATTCTTACTCTCCAGAGAGTAATAAAATTGCCCTCAAAGTCTCACTCGTATGGGGGCGAGAATCATGACTCGTAGATTTTTAGTGTTCTTTGAATACAAAGAAAGATCTTTTGAAATACAAGGAAATTTCCTTACGTTTGTACGTACAGAATTCTTTGTATTATACGGGGGGGAAATTCTTTGTAGAAGAGTGTGTCCATCATCAAGACCTGCCTCTCGGACGCTGTTCAGGACAGGTGGTGGACCGCTGGGCGGCGATGCGCTGTCCTCCTGTCCCCCGGATCCTCGCCGCGCTCGCCGCACTCCGCTGCTGCGGTCTCGGTTTCTTTCCCCTGGAGAACCTCCTCCCCCTCCTCATCCACCTCGAGCCGCGCGCCGCCCGCCTCGAGGGCTATACTTTGGCAGAGAAATGCTCCCCTAAGTAGACAGACACGCCGTGCTGCCGGCCCCGCCCCGCCCCGCCCCGCCCCGCCCCGCCCCGCCCCGCCCCGCCCCGCCCCGCCCCGCCCCGCGTCCCCGTTGAGGTCAGCGTGTGCCTAGCGCTCTTCCGGTCGGCCGCGAGAGGTGCGCCGCCGTACCGTACCGTACCGTAGCGAGCCGACGCGGGGAACCCCGACCCGACCCATGCTGGCGGTTGTCGGCCCGCGCCCCGCCCCGCCCCGCCCCGCCCCGCCCCGCCCCGCCCCGCCCCGCCCCGCCCCGCCCCGCCCCGCCCCGCCCCGCCCCGCCCCGCCGCACCCCGCGGCGCCACTCCGCACACCTCTACTCGCACGACAAATTTACAACCTGCCTGCGGCGCCATCGTCGCCCACCTCACCGTGTATCCGACCCCGCCGCTGCGCCGCGTGAAAGCGCGGCCGCACTGATGGAGCCTAAGTAACAAATTACTAGCCATTCTCTGATGATTTTCATTGATCTCGACTTGTTCCCTGCTGTTCAGCATTAATTTCGAATTTCCGTAATTCCCCCCCCCCTCCCTTTTTGTCCTCGGTTGTCTTTCCTTTCCTGTTGATTTTTGCACGTCTTGGACCTCCCGCGCCCCTGCCACTGCTCGGGTAGGCAACCGCGACGCACCGCTGTCCGCCCGCGGCCTACCGGCCAGGCGCTCCGCTCTCCGCTCTCTCGCTCGCTCTCGCTGCTCGCGCTGGCGGTGAGCGAGCACGAGAGACAGGCTCAGGGCTTCCGGTAGACGTGCTGGCTGACCTCACGTCCGCTGTCGCACTTCCCGCGATTACGTTTGAAAATCGAGCTGTAGTCTCCCACTTTGTACGATCCAGTCCCTCGTACCTCGATCTTCATACTAATTATGAACATAGTTTTTTGTTCGTGACAGCCTATGCCGTCTTTCTGTCTTCTCTCACTCTCTCTCTCTCCCTCCCTCCCTACAGTCTGCAACCTGCTCCAGCACTAAGCCTGTACTGTGTGGGGTACCACAAGGCTCCAGGCTCCGTTCTTGGCTCGGTTCTTGGCCCTCTGTTATTTAATTTATTTATTAACGACCTAGTGGAGCATATTACAAATGGCCATTTTATTAATTTCGCTGATGACACCAACTTAGTTGTTTGGGGCCACAACCTGGAGGAGCTAGAAGAATATCTGAAAATTTCTATAGAAGAAATGATGAAATGGTGCAACTCAAACAAGCTCCCACCAAATGACTCCAAAGCCGGCCTTGTACATTTTAGAACAAATTTTAGGACTGACCTCCACTCCAGTAGCACATTTTTTTTAACAATTTTACTTTTAAGAAGAAATTTTTAGGAAATTTCATTGATGACAACCTCAAGTGGAGCAAACATATAGATGAGCTGGAATCAAAATTATATAAAGCAATTTTTGCTGTGAGGAAAATGAGAGAGATCACTTATGTTAAAACTGCCCTTATTACACACCATGCTCTGTTTTATTCTCCGCTATCATGTGGTGTTATTACATGGGGTGGATCACCTCGAACAATGGGCATTTTTAAACTGCAGAAAAGATCTATCAGAGCCATCATGAGAGTGCCGCACAATGGTACAGCTGTAAAGAACATTTTAAAAACCTAAATATATTAACCTACCCATCCCTCCACATTTTTGACACACTAAAATATGTGCGCCGAAACAAAAGTAAATTCTCTGTTAACTCTGATTTCCACAGCCATAGTACACGACAAAATGCTTCATTAACACCTCAAAAAAATATTTTATGTGTATCACAAAATGACATATTTCACAAGGGTCCTATCATGTATAATAAACTTGCTGCTAGTCATTAACACATCATGTCAGTTTTACCAGGAAAAAAAAAAACCCTTTAAAAAATGTTATTTCAGAAATCTTTTTATAGTGTTAAGAAGTATTTAGACTCTGACGTCTAATATGCTTATGTCCAAAACTGCAATGTGGTTCAGGGGCAATAAATATCAAATCTCTCTCTCTCTCTCGTTCTCTTCTGTTATCGAGCTCTCCGCAGCGAATGTTTACCGCGGCAGGGAGCGTGGCACTCGCGGGGGGAATTCCTTTTGGTTTAGCGAAAGGCGGCCGCGGTAACTAAAGTAGCCGGGGCTGGAGGTGGCGGGGCGGGGTGGGGTGTGGCGGGGCGGGGCGGGCCGTCGGGACCCCGAAGTGTACGACACGGCGTGCAAGTGCTTTTGTGGATTGTGACGCAACCAAGGCAAGCAACAGAGGCGCAGCGCAGGGCAGGAGCAGCGCCATCCTGCTGCATCCGAGTGGTGAAGCGTGGAAAAGGATCCTGTTGCCTCCAGCCCGCCCCGCCCCGCCCCGCCCCGCCCCGCCCCGCCCCGCCCCGCCATGACGCTCAATGCAACCTGCCTCATTGCTACACTGTCAGAAGTGAATTATATCCTTCTCTTTTCGGTAGTGGGAGAGTGGAAACTCGGAATGAAGTTAGGTTTTTGCTAATAAAGGATGGCTAGGGATGGCGTCGTCGTAGACTCCTGACGTTCATTTTGTATTTATAATCATTTTACGCATTTTTATTCCCACTGTACACTGGTAAAAGAAAATCACGGGCTCTACTACGGAAAAATGCCGTAATTTTGGATGACGGTCACTTCAGTCCCTGGTTTCCGTGCATTATCCCATAAGACCCCATGTTAAAAAATGGGGGGTACGATGAGATGGACGGAAAAGTTCCTGCTCATTTTTTTCCTATGGTTTCCGTTTTCGGTACGGAGTCAGTAACGGCGTTCCGTTATCCGTACCTTCGTTCCACATCTTGCCCATAAGAAAAGCACCCAGGTCGAGGGGTACCTCACTCTTTGAATGGGTGTACACTGATTGGAGGGTTGTATCGTGATTGGAAGGAAAATTTGACAAAACTTTGAAGAATGCTATAAATTTTTGGCAGCAATACGATATTTTGCAATTTTAAGGTGCTTAAAAAAAATTTTTGTCGAAAAATTATGTGACTGGGAAGTGATTAGAAAATGATTGGAACGCAGGGTGTACACTGATTGGAGAAGGTTAGGTCAGCGTTGCCAGAAAAGTAGGCAAAACCCGCCCAACACACAGCTGTGTGGAGCGGGCGGTATTGACGCCTGCCTACTAGGCAATTTCTCTGCACACGTGTGTTGATGTTGCCTAGTAGGCAGGCGTGAATACCGCCTGCTCCACACAGCTGTGTGTTGGGCGGGTTTTGCCTACTTTTCTGGCAGCACTGGGTTAGGTACCCCTCGACCCAGGTTCTTCCCTCACGATCCCAAGTATTAATATAATAGTACTAGTCGTTGAGATCCGATTAAAGTCCTGAAACATAACGAGGCCCCTGTAGTGTGATTTGTACTGCTACCCCCTCAAGGCCACGAGCAAAGCCATCAAACAGTCTTGGTAATGCGCTCAAAGTCCTCCTCCGTATGCCAGTTGAGTTTCCCCGGTCCGCGGGGCGCCTCGACCGGCCTTGACTGTTCTGGGGCTCTGACCCCGCGCACCGCCGCGGCCCCAGGACGTCACCGTCACCAGGACGGTGACGGTGACGTCGAGAGACGAAAAGCCGATACATTGAGGCAGCGCACACGCTAACTGGCAATGTACTTTTTCGTACATGTGAAATATGTACGCATATAAACGTGCGGATTTATGTAAAAAATCGTGCAGAATTATGTAGAATATTGTACATGAATCTGTTAATTATTGTGCATTTTTTCGACATGTAATAAATTCTGCAGATCTATGCACAATATTTTACATAATTCTGCACGATTTTTTACATAAATCCGCACGTTTATATGCGTACATTTCACATGTACGAAAAAGTACATTGCCAGTTAGTGTGCAGTGCGGCGCCACCAGTGAGGAGCCGTGTCGCGAACCTTCTGCCACCTCACCAGGAGGGGGTTGGGCGCTGTGCAAGCCTCGGTGGGGCGGGGTGGGGCGGGGCGGCCTGCTAGACCTGGCGAGGCGAGCACCGCTATAGTACGCAGATTAGCAGCTTCCTGCCTAACAAAAGGATTGAGTCACAGCGGAGTCATGTCATGTCAGGATTGCCCCGCCCGGCCCCACCCTGCCCCGCCCCGCCCCGCCCCGCCCCGCCCCGCCCCGCCCCGCCCCGCCCCGCCCCGCCCCGCCCCGCCCCACCCCGCCCCGCCCCGCCTGGGCCCTCTGGGCTGGGCCGCTGGGGCTCGGGCTCGCCGCCGAACTCCCACGCAGAGCTCGCGACGAGCCCCTATTCTGCTGTCCACACGCGGATCCACAAAATAAAATGTCCGCCCATCGCGGCGGCACCGATGCGACGGGTCTGCGGTCAGCGTTGAGGAAAAGAAGAAAGTTCGACAAAACCGCGCGTTGGTCGCGCGCCACGCGGCGAGGGAGACTGACATCGCACTATCAGATATCCTTACACCTCCTCCGACCACCTCCGACCGCACAAGCCCAGGTTATTTGCCCCCGCACTCAACGAGGAGGTGATGGAATGCCAGTCGTCGTCACGCCCCGCCCCACCGCCCCGCACCGGGCTGCACTTTGGACCTCCGTTTTGCCCGACCCATCGTCTGGAACCGCGCTCATCTCTTGCTCTGGAGTAACATTTATTGTGTTCACGAATGGAGATTTTGCACATGTCCCAAAAACTCCAAATACTCAAAACAGTCCCAGCCGACTCTTTGGAAAATTCCGTGTAATTTAAAATCTATAATAATAAATATTAAGGAATTTAAAAAAAATCAACAAAAAAGTCGGGGGACTTTACCTATTCCTAACCAACCAAGGAACTTTGGAGATCAAATGGGATCCCAACCGCAGGGCACCTCGACTGGTCCTCATAAAAACTTTTACGTCAGCTTTCGATATGTTGTTCACCAGGCTTCAAAAGGCCCAAGAAAGGCGACTCTTAAGGAAAATTCTGTGCGCTGAGTAAGATATTTTGGACTGTTTGGAATAGTTGGAAATACCGTTGACATAGAACCTCTTTATGGCCACTCAACGCTGATTTTTTTTTAAATAAAGTCTAGAGCAAATTCAAAATATTCCATACATTCCAGAATAAATTCCAATTTAATCGAATAAGTATACATTGGAATATATTCCAGGTACACCTTTAAGTCGAAGTGGTCCACCCTCGGTGTATACTCCATGGCGTGAGGTTTTTTGTTCACGGTTAAAACAATGTCAGCTTTTTTGAGGAAAAAGGGAAAATTTTGAGGATCCCTCTCAATTGAGGAAAACTCCTCATATGATGAGGAAGCCTCCTCAAAAACTGAGGGAAATTTCCTCATTTTTTAAGGAGACTTCCTCAAAATATGGAAAGTTTTCCTGCAAGTTAAGAGAGTTTCTCAAAATTTTCCTTTTCCTCAAAAAAAATAAATAATCAGACATTGTTTTTACCGTGTTTTCGCTCTCAACGGTGTCACTGTTGCATCACGAGGACGATGAGGACCATTAAACACGTGAAGGGTCGGTTCGTGGGGAGATCCTGGAGGCGCCTTTAGGCGCCTGGAGATGCCTGGAGGAGGAGGAGGAGGAGGAGGAGGGCTGGCGGCCCGCCCACCTGTACAGTTGAAAGTTTGCAAAGCACATCCTGCAAGCCTACAAAAGAATTCGATTGATTTGTTTTACGATGCACTGCTTTTTTACCTCAAAGGAATTATTGCCTTTTTGTAAGCTACGAGACACCACCCTGTGTAAGGGACAAGAAAAATTTACGACGTTGTTGCATTAGTCACACAACAATTAATATTTGAGTTTTAGACAGTTACAAATGTAACCCATATAGGAGAATGAAAACGGTTTTCCCATAAACCTACGACCCTTCACACAGTGCATGGGGCCACCGCCGGGGGTGTGACAAGAACAGAGACGAGCGAGAGAGCAGAGGCGGTGGAGGTGGGAGCATCACAAAGGGAATGACCTGCTGCCGGGAGGCCCGGCAGGCCCGGCCCGGCAGACGCGCGCCAAAAAGCAATTCTGAGCGAACAGGACCACGGCTAGTGGGACGGGACGAGCGACTCGGCTCGACCTTCACCTTGCCGGCCTCCTCCGGGCCTATCTCCATTCTGGCCCGACCTGCCTTTGCGTGTGAGCGAGAGGGCAGTGGGAGTGCGAGTGAGTTTGTGTGTTAGCGAAAGAGAGATAGAGAGGGAGGCTCTGGGGATGCAGAGGCGGAGGCGCCCGGTGTCCTGGCGGGGCCGGGGCCGCGGGTATACCAGTCCAGCCGTCTGATTCCGAAGATCGCTCTCGTGCCTCCGTCCTCGTCGCACCTGTAGCGGTGCTCCATGTTGGGGATGGCAGTGCCTCGTGAGTGCGACAAGGACGGAGGCGCGGGAGCGATCTTGGGAATGAGACGGCAGGACAGGAAGTGTTGTGGGCGGCACTGTGGAGGCGGGCGCCGCCGCCGAGCGCAGGCGCAGGGGCTGCAAGGTGAAGGTCGAGAGGAATACTGCATCGGATAATGTGTTCCCCCTCCCCTCCCCTCCTGCCCCGGATATCCAGCAGTTCGGGTTCGCGGCGCAGTATGGATTGTGTGTGAATGAGAGACAAGGAAGAGTGAGAGAGAGGGAGAGAGAGAGAGAGAGAGAGGGCAGTCGCGTCGAATCACATCCTGGATCCTCATGGAAACCGAGGGTCGCCAACTGGCTTGCATGAAATGAATAGATGTTGTTGTTAACGGGACGAGACTCCCCGTCCCCGGTCCCCAGGAGGGGAAGGAGCGCCTCAGCCCCGAGACCAGGACAAGTCTCCATGCCCAGGAAATGATTTCCAGGAGATCCCCTGCGGGGAACCCAAGGTAAATAACCCTTAACTTTCCAGCGTAGACCCAGGGTTTCTCAGAGGATCCCCGGGGAATAAATGCCAGGGCTTCTCCTGGTGTGTCCAAAAGTATACCCTGGGAATCCCTGGGCTTGGTATGACCGTGCACAGGTGGAGGCAGGCAGGGGCTATGGACCGAGAGGTCCCTCGGGGGTTCTTATATCAAAAAAAAAAAAGGGTAAACCCTAAAAAAATCACTGAAAAATCAGATAGAATCAGCAAAAAACGAGAGGAAAAATCAGAAAAAAATCAAGAAAAAAAATCCAAAAATATAGAAAAAAAGAGAAGAAAAAAAAAGAAAAAATCAGGGAAAATCACCGTAACACCAGAAAAATCACAAAAATCGATGTACACTTGAATTTCTGATGATGGACCCCTCGCTGTGGGCTGCGGAGCTGAGGACCGACCAGCCGACCAGTCGATACATACCACATGGAGATTAGGATTTCTCTGAGGTTTTGATGCTTGGTTCCAGTTTGAGCATCGCCCCGCCCCGCCCCGCCCCGCCCCACCTGGGGTCCCCGTCCCCGCCGCGTGCGCATACACAACACACCTCTTTCCGTCGTCGCACTTTCTCCTCCCGCTCGTCCGTGGCGGGGCGGGGCGGGGCGGGGCGGGGCGGGGCGGGGCGGGGCGGGGAGTGGTGAGGCGTGGCGGGAGGCGCAACATAGCTGCCCCTCCCCGCCCCTGGATGCCCCCCGCTGTTCTACGTTCGGTTCGAAGCAATACGCTGTCTCTTTCTCCCTGCCCGGCCCGGCCGCCCCACCCCACCCCACCCCACCCCACCCCGGCGCGGTGGCGGTGACAGACTCGCTCCCGTCTGCCAGATCCGACCGGGATCCGGGGTTCTCGCTTCGATTGCGGACATACCACGAGATATATGCGCCGAATTACGAGCAGTTTTAGTCATTACAATATAAATTGCTTATTCGCCTTTGCACTGCGGGAACCGAAGCGGGTGAATGCCACACAGCAGATGTGTGTATTTGTAGCGTCACATTTGTCCCTGTGTTAAGTTTGTGGGGAAAACACATCTTTCTACCAAGTTTGTTTGTGTGTATGTGTGTGTGTGTGTGTGTGTGGGGGGGGGGGTAATTCACCCACCTACACGTGTTTGACAGTCACACGTTTGGGTTTCCATCCGTATTGGAGTGTGGAACACACTACTACATCCGTATGCATATGCATGCACTAAGATGTGCATCAGTTAAGGGGGAAACATCTCAGAATTTTGATGTACACATCTTATAAATTTTCGAGAATTTTTGTACATTTTTGTGAGTTTTTATTGAATTTTTATGAATCTTCACTAGAATTTTACCGATTTATTTTTGTGAATATTTCTAAAAAAAATTGTATTAGGAGGTGTACAAAAAATTCAAAGTTTTGTTTACCCCTCGGAATCAGTTTACTGGGGCGTTTACAGCGGTGCGGATTCGCTGCGACACCTGCCCGCGGCCGGCCGGAGACAAGCAGAGGCACGGCGGCGCGAGAATCACAAACACACGAGAGAACAAAATTGCGTAATCGTCCGGCAAATTGATGGCATGCGTACATGCGTATACCGTCTCCGACGCGGCGCGCGGATTTCTTACGGCGCGAGCCGCGTCGGGTCGGGTCGGGTCGGGATGGTATGCGTCGCGACGCTGCTGGGACGATACGGCGCGCAGCCGTGACGTCGTGACGGGCAGTTCTCCTTCAAACACTCGAGTGCGGCAGGTCACGCACACTCACACACACACACACGCGCGCGCACGCGCGCACATACGCACGCACAAGCAGTGGTCAGCGCGGTCAGTGGTCAGCCAAGTATGCCATATCAACCCGCCACGACAAGACGCTCGCATCCCGCAGCAGCACCAGCGAGGTGATTCCGAACAGCGCTTAGTGTAGGATCCTCTCGCTCGCTCCTTATGGCCGAGCCAAATCAGTGCGACGAGGACAGAGAGACGAAACCACGATGTGGCGAGTCACCCCGAAGGGGTTGGGTTGACCGACGCGGCCGCGCAAGCGATACGTCGCCTACCCTCGCCTGCAAATACTCTGCTGTGACGCACGCCTCGCGCCCGGAGGGCAAGGGGCGCGCGGGTGAGAGAGAGAGAGAGAGAGAGAGAGAGAGAGAGAGAGAGAGAGAGAGAGAGAGAGAGAGAGAGAGAGAGAGAGAGAGAGAGAGAGAAAGAGAGAGAGAGAGAGAGCAGGCAGGGTCTCCAGCCTGGTAGGTCATTCCACTTGGAGCCATGAGCCATTAGCAGACGCAAGCCGCGCGCATGACAGGGTAAGAAAATAAAAAGTTGCAGTGACCCAACCAACCCACCGCGCGCTCCTCGCCTCGCGGTGTCACCTGTGTCACCTTACCCGCCCCGCCCCGCCCCGCCCCGTTCAGCCCCGGCCAACTGTTGGACCGTCCGGGGTGGGAGGGGAGGCTCCGCCCCGCCCCGCCCTTGGAGATGCACCTGCAGATGGCCGCGCAGTCCCATCCTGATTAGCCTGTATCCCGCCGCGGCCGCGTGACCCTTGGCCACTCGTGATGGCTGCGCCTGCCCACTTATTCCGAAGCGAGCTCTCCTCCTCGCCCTGTCTCTCTCGCACTCATGGGCTTCGCCGTATGGTTGCGTGAAAGACAGAGCGAGGAGAGCGCTCTCCTGAATCAGACTACTGTGGTGACATCGCGCAGCGGGGGCAGGGGGCAGGTGCGGAGCCAATAGGACACGCGCGGGGCTGCCGTCCGATTCAGAAGATCGCTACCGTCCGTACCACCGTCCTTGTCGCACCCGTACCATGCCCTACGTCGGGGATGGCGGGGCACCATGAGCACCCATGAGTGCGAGAAGGACGGAGGCGCGAGAGCGATCCTTGGAATCATAAGACGGCAGGCCGCGGTGTGGTCGGGCGGCCACCTGCGCGCCAGCTGCAGCAGCTGCAGCAGGCATCCGAAGTACGCGGTGGTACGTGTCTGACCTGGACCCGGGCGGGGCCTGGGGCCTGGGCCAGGGGGCAACAGGAGCACCTGCGGGGTTGCGAGGTACTCAACTGCCGAATTTCATAATACTAGTTTCGTGAATTTTTGTGAACTTTTAAAAGTATTATGTTTTTAAGGGTTGCTTGAATTTTGCAAAACAAATCTGAGTTTTCCTGATTTTCCCCCTAATTTTTCTGCATTACTTTGAAATTTTCACGATAATCGTCAATTACACAACTGCCCCAGTTAACCCTATAGCCAGTCCTGAGCTTTAGCGCCACTGGCTTCTCGGCGGCAAACAAACAAAAAAACAACAATAAATGAAAAAATTAAAAACGTGTCCGAATCTCGTTTTCCATCCTGTTCATGAAAGCTGGGGGGCAAGCAGTTCATCACTGCTTTTTAAAAAGTGGTGGTGCTCAGGTCAGGGCGGAGCGGGGCCGAGCTCCCCTCCTCTTCCCAGATGCAAACCTGGTCAAACCCGGGCCAGGCCGTCGCAGACACAGATGCACGGGGATCGTGGTTGTGTGCGCGCGCAGACTCTCGACTACAGTAGAATCGACGATGATTCAAGGCTGATATTCCAGCGCTTCTGCCTGACCTGCTTCGCTTCCTTCCACTTCCTGGACAGACTCCCCGCGGGACTTCCCCCCGCTGCGATATCGGCAGGGATAGCGCCGCCGGGCCGGGTGGGGCAAGGGGCAAGGTGGGGCGGAAGCTCACATCATTGCATTGTACGCATAAGTGTGAGCAGGGGGAAACAACTCCGAATTTTAGGGTGCGAATATAGTAATTTTATGTGAATTTTTGTCTCGATTTTTTTTTGCTGAGTGAGTAGGCATTGGGAATTCCCAATCTTTCCTGAATGTTGTTTTTTTTTCAACTTTTTAAATGGCTAAGTGATTTTTTTCTTGATTTTCTCTCGTAAAATTTCCAGTCGTTTTTTCCTGGGGTTGATGATGGTCGGAGCGGAGGGGACCGGGGACCCGCTCACATAGCATATAGACTGCGCTGCGAGGTACAAGTGGTGTGTGGACGCCCCGCCGCCCCGCCGCCAGCCTGGCGCTGCTGGTGCATACAACGGGGAGCGGTTTGCCTCGTCCAAGACGAGACACGGCGCACGGCGTTTATACGCGCGAGTAGCAGCTCGGCGGGGTGGGGTGGGGTGGGCGGGGGTGGGTGTCCGGCTCCACTCACCTTGTCATCTCTCGCCTTTTCCATCTTTCAATTTCGACTTCGCGTCGACCAAGGATGCCGCCCTCTGTCCCTGTCGCGTCCAGGCCGCCGCTGAGCCGGGCAGCAGGCCTTTGAGTACTCGCGGCTCCCCGGCTCCGCGGCTCCCCGGCTACGCGGCTCCGCGGCTCCCCGGCTACGCGGCTCACGGAGGCGGAGGGTCACCGGCCCTACGTTGGGAGGGGCAGGAGGGCCCCGTGAGTGCAACAAGGAAGGAGGACTGTCCTCGATCCTCCGAGGGAAGGCGTGTCGAGTTCTCCTTATCGGATTGTCGAGTCTACTGAAGGAAAACTCAAGTTGTCAAAACAGCTGATCCTTATTTTGACGCGTCCTCACAGCGTCCCAGTGCAAGAAGCTGACGCTCCTTGGTCCTGCCCGGCCCGGCCCGGCGAGACGCCTCCGCCAGTCAGCGATGGAGCACGGCTCGCTTAATAATAGCGAATCAACGAGGAAGCTGCTTCAGCCCCGCGACTCAGATCAAATCTCCTTTCCTACTCTGGAGGCCATCTCATGGGGGCACAAATAAGCAATCGTGGGAGGATTTTCGAATTTTGATTGTTATGGCCACCCGCGGAGGCACCTCACACAGCTTGTTGGTCGCGGCTACCGTCTTGAAAGCAATGCTGTGTCCCGCCAACGTGCACTTCTCAATGTTTGCCAACTGTCGCATTTCAAATCGTCGACAATATACGTGATAAATTACGATTTCGAAAACTTGCCCATTGTTTGAGCGTCAAGAAACCCTGAATAATTCAGTTTTCGATCAAAAAATAGTGAACTTGATAAGTCATACTGTCAACTGAAAATATCTTCTCGTGTTAGCGCACTGGCACAAACAGTGACTATTTGCAGCAGCATACAAATACCAACGCATATGTGTGTGTAGGTTGCAGCAGTGTGTTGGAGTGTATGTGTGAGTTGCGGTGTCAGCGCGTCGCTGTTGAGCGAACGACGAGAGGTTCTCTTGACGCCAATTCACCTTAGTCACTGTATACGCCGTATACCTGGCAAGGCAACCAAATCTAGACCGTTTCAGGACAGTTAGCGGCAATGGAGGTAAATCTCACTGAAGCAAAATTTCAAGATAGGGCTTAAACCAAGAGCAAGACTTAGCCGACTGATCTATGTTTAACAATTATGTTTCAGATCGAAGTGTTATCCACAAGCGGCAAGTCCGTTGCGGTTCTCAGCAATGTAAGTTTTTATGTCATACACCTACATTGGTTTTCCATTATAGTTTAGAAAATTTTCGCCTCCTCGCTTTAGGCATTAAATAAGAGAAAGGCCTTGTCATGCTCCTGTTCGTTGTATTGTACTGATATTTTTGGTTTGTAAGAAAATGCATTTATTTGACTAGTCATTGTGGTCTTTATTTACTCCACGGTGTTCTTTTCTTTTCTCACTTCACTAAATCTCTGTTAGCCGTTCCTACAAGCTGCTTATGCGCACTAAAAGTCAATTAAAAAGGCTTTATGTTGCCAATGTACGGCAATACTAATATTGACTATCATGTTATCTAATTATGTCTGTGCATTCCTAATGTACACTTAACTTGCTTGGATGGTTTCGGGAAGGTCAGATGAGACACTAAACTAGCTATGTTACAAGGTCAATCAGGAATAGACCATTGGTGTCATAGTGATTTTGACAGTATTAAGAGAGTGAACACCTTTCCGTACATAGTTCTACCTCTTTTACGTTATGTCTTCATTTTCACTTAAATAATAATTTTAATCACATAGACACATAGAAACTGAGAAGTCAGACCAATCTTTCTTTCTTCTCACATCAAACCAATTGTGTAAAATCTGAAAACATTTTTTTTTTCTCTGTAATTTGTCAAGCTTCAAGGCTGAAACCATTATCAATTCATGTATATTCATTAGCACTTTGTGCGGATGGAAATCCATAGCAAATCATGAGAACCCCATGTTTATCACATGAATCAGCCCACATGTTGAGTTTTTCCATTATTATTCTGTCTAAATCCAACTTAATGAATCTCTGTAATTTTACTCGTGTTTTACAGGTGAACCCAACAATGACCATTGCTGAGATCAAAAAAGAAATCCAGAAAAACAATGGCATGAGCATTCACAGGCAGTCCATCAGGCTTGAAGCTAAGGGTCAGTCCTTGAAAGATGAAGAATCAGTCAAAAACTTAGGCCTCCGCAGTGGCTCAAAGGTAAAACACTTCAAATTATATTTTGTGTGACACAGCTTCTTTAATTTGTCTTTCCCACGACACAAATTTTTTCACATTTCTGAATTTGTTGATTTTACTTTACTTTACTTTTTTCATTTCAGAAATAGAAAATTATAGTTATATTTATAAAATTCTTTTTCCAGATCTATGTGAGGGACTTAGGTCCACAGATTGGCTGGAAGACAGTTTTCCTAGCAGAATATGCTGGACCCTTGGTAGTTTACTTGTGGATTTATCAAAGACCTTGGCTGTTTTATGGAGATGCGGGACGAACAGCTCCGATAGACCAAGTTGTGCAGTAAGCATTTTGCTTTCAAATTGTATGAATTTACCTGGCTGGTAAACTTTTTAACAAATGTCTTTTTTCTTCTAGCATGGCAGCAATCTGTTATGCTATCCATTATGTGAAGAGGCTGCTGGAAACCATATTTGTTCACAGATTCTCAAAGGCCACTATGCCTTTCTTTAATCTGTTCAAGAACTGCAGCTACTACTGGCTATTTACAGCTTATGTAGCATATCATGTAAATCATCCAAAATATACAGCCCCTTCAGTAGCTTGGATTTATGGAGGTCTTGCACTCTTTGTGGTTGGTTTCTAGTTTTAAATTTTAAAGCCTTTATGTGAATTAAATTAACCTGTGAAAGATGGGATACATTTGTCGTTATGTCACTTAACAGATTTCAGAGCTGGGTAATCTGAGCATTCACATAGCTCTTCGCAACTTGCGTCCTCCCGGCACCAAAGTTCGTCGCATTCCTGTGCCTACTGGAAACCCTTTCACCCTCTTGTTCAACTTTGTGTCGTGCCCAAATTACACGTACGAGTTTGGAAGCTGGGTAGGATTCACCATCATGACATCTTGTCTGCCAGGTACTGTATCATATGATCATATTATTGAAACCATTCAGAAGAATTTCAATTACTTATAGCAGTTAATTTTATTCAATATTCTTTACTTACAGCTGGTCTGTTTGCTCTTGCTGGCATGTACCAAATGTCCATTTGGGCACTTGGAAAACACAAGGCTTACAAGAAGGAATTCCCAAATTACCCAAAGAGCCGCAAGGCTATTTTACCTTTTGTCCTGTAACAACCTCTGGCTTCAATATGAAGTGTATTGCGTTTTATCATCATATTACCATGAAGTCATAATAGTCATGGTATTAATTTTGTTTGTGTTATTATTTTAATGTTGAGTTGTAACATACCAAGTGTATATGTCATTGCTAATGCCTGGTCCCTGGTTAATTTTGCAAAGTAACTGGTTAAAATGTTAAATAACAAATAACAGGAGGATGCTGGTAAAAGCCAGAATAATAATTTTTTGGAAATGAATTTTCAGTTTTAATCTGCAGAAATGAGGTAGGAATTATTAATTTTTTTTCAATAGATTGGAGCATGAAAGGCTGGATCGGTACTTGCTGTAGCATTAGACTTTGGCCACAGAACACTTGAACTTGCTGGTTGCCTTGCAGCCATTTTCTATTTCCCCCCTTGTCCTATAAATTTTGAACGCCCTGCATCAACAATACCACTGAATACTACCTGGTCTGAGAAGGGTAAAAGCTGAACCAAGAAACTCGAATTAGATAATTCCAGGTCAACCCATCTCATTAGGTTAAAATCCAAATATATCATACAAAAGCGATTATTCACAAAAATTATGGCTACAGCCTACCCCTGCTTATTTTTCTGTTAATTCACAATGTAACTAGGGACAGTGCTAAGCTGCAATATGAACACAACTTCATTTTAATTAAGTTTTCAATGAAGCTGTTCTATGAATGAACAACTTTTTATTGTTTTACAATTTTTTTACCAAAACCCATTTATAAATGTCATGTATTTTAAGCTTTTGTATTACATTCCATCTTAAAGCTTATTAAAGTTCTCTTTCAATCCAATGTCTCACCTAATTTAAAATTGTTCTCGAACATTGATACATTCAGAACTTAAGGAGATGCTTCTTACCTTTGAATCTCTTAGAACAAATGTATAGTATGTAATGTAAATTAGTACAAAGAAGTGATAAGACTTGTCAAGAACAACTTGCCTTTTGTTGCTGTTAGGGTAATATTTTATATGCTCAATTTTTCTTTAGATAATGGTCTTGGTGTGTGTGAAATGTTCTTGTTGAATTTTTGTGGTGAGTGATGATTAAATATACAGGTGAATGTTACAGCTGCTCTTGTCAGTCTTATTTTCCAAGCTTCCTCTCCTTAACTTAAAGTGAGTGTTGTTACTATACCTAATCAGTGGAAACCTCCGTCTTCTCTTCATTTTTCTTTTGAGAAAATTGAATACGCTTATTCTCTCGAATCTTTTTTTCTTGCAGGTATGCTTCTTTCTCAGATTTCCCCAGTTTTGAAATCAAGCGATCTACCTCCTCTTGTAAGAGTACCATCTTTTTCTCAATTTCCTGCAGTGTGGTATAAGAGAAAAATTTTTATAGAAGCTTTTTTGATTTATTCAGAAAAAGGTGAATGTAAATTACAATGCTCGTACTTACAATAACTCTTTCTGGGCCTCTTTCCTCTATTTCTTCTCGCTCTCTCAGTGCTTTGCGCAGTTTCTCCTGAAGCTCCAAGGCATTGCGTGCCCTTGAACTACTTGCTGATAAACCCAAAAGCATTTCCAAATTCTGTAGTTCACTTTGTGACTTCTTGAGAGAATTACGTACTGAATTCAACTCCTCTATTAAGTAGATATTCTCCTGTTGAAAGATAAATTTTCATTTCAGAAAATGAATTTACATAGCCAAAAGAAATAAAGAAATTCTTACTTCCATAATTCTTGCATAATCTCCTTGTTTTGATAAGCCACCCTTGTAAACTTGACGTTTTAATGAGGCAACAGTTCTCTCCAGATGTTCTCGTTGGCGCATGAATTCTGCTTGTGCATCTGTGTCTTGTGCTCTACTTAAAAGAAGGCTTGGATTGCCACTGTATTTTTGATACAACAGCTGTATGTAATGAAGACAAATATTATAGTCTCCTATCCAAAATAGTAGTACAAGAGGGAAAAAGTACATTTCATTTGGTTTCTTACTTTCATAGCTTCTCTGAGTTCTTTTGGGGATTGAATTAGAGAGGAAGTGTTATGGAGATCCACCCACAGTCTCTTCAGTAAGCGATTTGTGTTAATGTGAATATTCTTTTCTGTCTGTAGCTCAGACTCAGTTCCGGTGAGTTTTTCTCTCAATTCATTCATTTCAACCTTAATGCTTTCATTATGTCTCTGTAATCTTTCTAGTTCTTGTTCCATCTGTAAAAAAATGATTTTGGTACTCAGAATGAAAGTAGAAGCATTAACTAAATGTTGCAAGTAAACTTACATCTTGTATCTGCTCTTTTTTCTCTTTGATCTCTAGATCTTTAGGTTCAATTTCACTCTTCAGTTCAGTGATTTTATAATTCAACACAAACTTAAATTTATCAAGCTCTTGATTTGCTTTCTTTAAATCAAATATGTTTTTTTCTTTAAGTTGGATTGTTGAATCTCTTTCCACTACCTCCTTCTTCAAGTCAAGTACATCTCTATCGAGAGAATGGACAGCATGTTGGTATTGCTGCTGTTCTCCCTGAAGTTGCGAAACTTGATGTTTCAATTCTTCTACCTCTTTCTGCGACCTGGAAATTTAGGAGTTATCATCCAATAACATTCATCATTTGTACATTTAATACAGTGTAACTTTACTCTCTTTTACCCAACTAGTTTCTTCTTCATGACACCTGCTTCTCCTCTGAGACGCACATTATTGTCTCTTTCTTCTCGCAGTTGGCTTTCATATGTGGCTCTTAGTATCACAATTTCTCTATCAGCATCATCCTCTATTTGTTGTTTTATATCCTCATGTTCTGATCTTTCTTGACTTAGTTGTTTTCTCAACTTAAAAAATAAAATTAATAAATTAATAAATAAAATTAATTACATCAAATACAACCAAACAAATTATGAACAATTTGTAACCAACCAAACATGATTCATAATTACCTGGTCTTGTTCAGCCTCTTTTACTCTCAACTGATTTTCGTAATGCTCTGCCAGCTCTGAGAGCGCCTTATCTTTAGATGCTTGCAGCTCTTGCAGGCGTCTGAAAAGTGATATCAGAGTTAAAGTTTTCTCTTAATATTTATTTGATTTTATCTTTTACTTGGTTATCTACCTTTCATAGTCCTCTCTCATTTTTGCACTCCTGGAATCCAGAGCTGTGTACTTATCATATTCAAGAATCAGCTTTCCATAATAATTTGTTTCTAGAGCTTGCATAGCTTGCTCATGGGCCACTTTCATCTCTGCTATGTCAGTTTGTGTTTTGTTCATCTCCAGGATGTGGTCAGCTTCTAGGTTCTGTAAACATACTCATTTTTGTGAATAGAATATTAACAAAAGAAAATGTTGTTGCATACAATTTTACTTAAATTACAGACACTTGTACCTCATTTTTAACTTTTAGCTCTTCAACAACACCACGATAACTTTCATTTAGCTCCCTAATTTTATCTTCATACTCAGATTCCATTTTACGTGTATTGTAGGCATGCTCAGTTTCCAACTCATTCAAACGCACTTGCTGATCTTTAATCATGAGGATTTTTTCCTAAAACAAATTTATAGAAGGAAGTAAGATTTATTATTATACTGAAACATGTGACTACAAATACGTTCTATTTTACCTCCAATTCATTTCTACTGATAAGAATTTCTTTTGAATGAGAGAAGTCCTTATCCATCTGGACAGTTTTACCCTCTGTGTTTGTCAAAGTCCAAATACAAACCGAGCCATCTTTTGCAATTGATAAAAGTACTTTGTCATCATACGTGAGTCTCATCTGAAAAAATAAATAAGGAATTTTTTAAGTTTGAACACAATTATAACATCTAGTAGGACAGCCTTTTTGGTCTTGTGTACTTACATGTGTCACATCTCCAGAGTGTACATGATATTCAGTATAAATTGCAGGATCTGTCAATGGATATTTAACTGAGAATATCACTCCATTCATTCCAGCTGTGAAAAGCATAAGGTTTGATCGTGATAGAACAACAGCATCCAAAGTTATAGCATCCATTTTTTTATCACCCACTACTACTTCTCTGATAATCTGAAAAAATCTTTGTTCAGTTAATAAAATCCCTCCATGTTCAGTATACACTACACATCTGTGCAAAAAGCCATCTGTACCTGGGAGGATGTCATCTCCTTAATATATCCATCACTACCAACACTATAAATAGTTTTTCCATCAGACGTTACACAGACATCTGAATAACTGCATGACTTAGTGATAACTTCTCCAACCCGATTACCAGTAGCAACATCCCACTCATACACAGCTCCCTCCATTCCGCAAGAGACTACTTTAAGGTCCTGTGGTGTCCATACCATTCTCCGAATCTAAAATTAAGATTCAAATTAAAGTTTTGATTGATTTCCAGTTAACTGAAGCAGCTAAAGAACACTACCTCTCCAAAGTGTCCTTTCAGATTGTACATGTTCTCAAATGTAATTGTTGAAAATATCTGAATAACATTGCCATTCGCTGCTGCAAACATATGGCCATTGTTGCTGTAACTACATGTGTTGCAATTTCTGATAGGAAATTCTCTCATTTCTTGCAAATCATCAATGAGAACAGTCATGTAACGCAATTTGTCACAGAAACCCAGAACAGCATACAGTCCTGTATAATAATCCGATATGTTAACAAAGTTAGCTGGTACATGTATGTAAATACAGTATATATTTTCTTTTTCTTTTGGGGCACCTGTAGGATGTAAGGCTATGCAAAATATATCCTCTGGATATTGCTTGATTAGGTCCTGCGTTTCAGTTTCATAGTTCCATAAACGAACTGTTCTATCATCTTGACCAACAGTCATGAATATAGGTTTCCAGGCGCAAACTGCCAAACCTGATACAGGTCCATGGTGCAACTGTTGTCCTAACAGCTTCATAGAAATCCTTGGGACCTAGGAAAATAGAACAAGGCTGAGAATTTGTTTTTGAAATGCGAATACTGTTATTTAAATATGCAAGTAAATTAATGCTCACCTGACTTATATCTGGACCCCACAATTTGGTTGTGTACAGTTGACAACGATCAGTTGTAGCTATAAGACGGTCTTGTGAAATATTCATGCAGAGATTCCTCACAGTGTTGAGATTTTTTGCATACATGTTATCAAACTCAGTTGTGGGTATTTCAAATATGTTTCTTTTTCTATAAACTTGATTGGGATCAACTTCAAATAAATGAATTAACCCAGTTCCAAGACTGAATGCAAAACCCTTGTAAAATGATATCAATCCACGAATTTCTGCATCAGAGCTAGTTTGTGTTTCTACCGTCAATAAACTAGTAGATGACTGCTGCCTACAGTTTTTATTATTAATTTTATTTTTTGAAGGAAAAAAGTTTCTGTTAGGAAGACAGATTTTGATAATTTTTCCAACTTTAACATCCCACTTAAACTTACACATCTAAAGATTTGGGATCCAAATCTTTAATGTCTGCAGCCTTGAACACACCCTTCAGTTCATTGTTTTCAACCAGAACAAGTTTACCATCTTTAGTACCAGCGAGAATTCTCTCGGGAGTCAAATATGCTACACAAGAAAGTTGTAATTGATCAGCTTTTTGCCAGCCAAACTGTCGCCAAACTGTTTCAGTTACCATCATCAAACGAAAAAGACCAGGTCCAACAAGAACGCAGGTAGTGTTGTCAGTTGGATGGGCAGCAACCTACAATGAGTTAAGATTTAACCCAATGCTTGAAAAAAAAGTCTCAAGTTAAACATATAACTAAATCAGTAATAAGCTCACCTGGGCCACAGTTCCTGCATTCCCAACAACTGTTGCTTTGCAAGTACTTTCCATTTTCCCCTTTTCACAGTTGAATGAATAAAGAGACCAGTCTGGTGCACCAGTCACAGCCAAAACTCCTTTTCCATCATTAGTAAATGTAAATGAAACAAATTCTTGTGCTTCTGACTCTCCTGGAAGTGAGAGAACCTTTTTCCGCTTCAGAGATTCTAAGTCATAGATGGTGATGAGAGGTTTATCTCCTTGCTCAGTTATCGCTGCAATCTTTCTAAGAGAGAAAAAGATATTAAAAATTGCTCATTTATTTTAAGTAAAATCTAAGTAGCAAACTTATTATGGCCATCACCTATTGGGACTGAGAACAATCTCTTTTATAACATGCTGCTCTTTGACATGTTGCTCTTTCAAGTGTGGTTCTTTTGAATGCGGTTCTTTTGAATGCTGCTCTTTTCCATGCTGGTCAACTAGTTTTATGAATTTTTGGTGCTTTTGAATATGATTATGAATCACAAGAACTGACCCAGCGGGATATAGAATGTCGTGGTCGGTCAAAAAATATGCATTGCCTTTCACTCCTGTCCTCAGACCAAAAAATGCCAGGGGCAGCAGTCCGGGCAAGGACAAAGTCATATCATTGGCGTTCATCTTGAGACTTTGCTTTTCGTCACAGAACGGCACCTGCAATACCACAGAACAGTAAAACCACTCTTACATAAAAATGTATATAAAAGGGCAACTGATCGATGCTAGCAGGTGGTAGTTACTGGTGATTCTTTGCTGTTTGTATCCAGGCAACTGAGCGCGTTGCGAACGATTCAGGCTGAGCACTCGTGAGATATTACCAAGACGCCTTCCTTCAAATAACGTTTGATGACGTATCATTTTCTAATGGACGACGACCAAGGAAGAATTTGATTTATTTCCTCACACGACCAGGTATTTTATTCCAGAGGGAAATAAGCAAGAAAGTAGCTGGCACAATCAACTTTTTAACTACCTTACGTTGCTACACCCTCTGACTGGAAATACCAACGAGGGGAGGCTGAGTTATTTGCAGTTTCGATTACCCTCTCCCTCTCTTGCTACGCCAGTACGCCCCCCGGCACCAGTGGCACCATGCAGCGGGAAATCGGATCAACTACGCGTTACGGTCGTGTAATATTCCGATAAGTCATAAATGGGAAAATCATAACAGGGTCAACTGAATAGGCAGAAAATGGGATCACAGTTAGAACACTGTAAAACTACTGCCCTACTATGTACCATGTTTAAAGAGGGGGGGGGGGGGAAATAACTTTTTCTGTGGTATATTGGACATTAAATCATTTATTCTATTGTTATTCTCCTAAACTCATGCACTTTACCCAACAAAACATCATGCAGCAACAAGGAAAGAGATCAGACTCAGTCAAAGTAGTCCTCCACGTCGACATGCGGATTCAGCAGGTCTTCCCCGAGGTGCGACACGTCCACCTGGTCCAGGATCAGGTTCTCGAACGTCTCCTCCAGGTCCGTGTCGCCGATGAGCACGGCGCCCTGGACGCGGCCGCCCTGCAGGACCAGCTTGACGTACTCCTTGCCCTTGACGGCGCGCAGCATCATCTCCCAGTCGCCGTCAGGCAGCTTCTGGCCGTTGTGCAGTCCCAGCAGCACCACCTTGTGGCCGAAGAAGCGCGTCACGTGCGTGAACATCTCGAAGCAGAAGTCCTGGAGCGGGAGCTCGCCCTCGGCCTCGGCGTCGGCCGCCATGCAGCGGGCGGCGTACGCCCCCATCTGGCGCGCCTGCGTCCACAGGCGCATCTGGAACCAGTGCTTGGCGTGCGCCCAGCCCGCCGTGCACGCGTCGCCAGCGGCGAACACGCCAGGGACGCTGGAGCGCATGTGCTCGTCCACCAGGATGCCGCCGTCCTCCGCGTCCAGGCGCAGGCCCGGGTTACCGCGAGCGAAGACCTCCACGTTGGGCGTGACGCCGGTGGCGGACACCACCAGGTCGGCGCCGATGACCTTGCCGTTGGTGAGTTGGGCGCGCGCGGGCCAGAGGTCGTCGCCGACCAGCAGCTGCTGTACCTCGCAGCCGTACTCGATGGTGAGCTGCCGGCCGCCCTGGCCGCCGCGCAGCTCCCAGCGCTCGTGCCAGTCCGGGCCCAGGGCGGCGCCCCGGCCCGCACCCCCACCGGCCTCGGCCGCTCTCGCCTCGGTGAAGCGCATACGCTTGACCACGGGCTCGACGGCTGCCTGCCCCGCCTTCTCGGCGGCGCCCTCCTGGGTGGCGGCGGGCATGAGGAACTCGGCGGCCCCGGCGTCCACAAACGCCGCCGAGATGTGGTCGTGGCGCACGACCCACACCACCTCGACGCCGCGCAGCTCGTGCACCAGCTCCGTGGCGATGCCGCCGTTGCCGACGACCAGCACCCGGCGGGCGCCCGCCAGCCGCGTCTGCAGCGCGCGCACCGACTCTGTGTCGCGGACCGTCAGCACCAGGGGGTGGTCGGCGTGGACGGGCTTGGGGCGCGCGCCCGAGCACACGCAGAGGCGGCCATACGCGACGCGCCGCCCCTGCTCCGTCACCAGGACGCCCTGACCGCCCGCGCCCGGCTGGAGGGCGACAACCGCGTCCTGGACCACCCGCACCGTCGGGCACCTCTGGGTGAGCGCTGCGGCCGCCTGCTCCTCCACCTCGAACTTGACGAGGTACTTGGTGAGCGGCTGGACGTTGGTGGCGGCCTTGATGAGCGCGGAGGCCGACAGCAGCAGCACGTCGTCCTGGGGGCGGAGGACGGCGAGCGCCTCGGAGCAGGACACACCCGCGATGCCTCCGCCCACCACGACGAAGGGGGCGGTCAGGGCCTCTCCGTCTCCTGCACTGGTCATGTTCTTGTTGGCGTGTGGGTGGCTGGCCGGCTGATGCAGTTACTTCTGTTTCGGTTTGTACACGTCGTAGTCGTAGCGCCGGAAAGGCACGTGGTATGTCAGTAAGCCCTGGTCACGCGCACGGAGTATGGACACAACCAGGGAGTCGTGCTGACGCATGCAAATATTCGTCGTTCTGTAGAATGAAAATAAATTCCAATGTAAATTTATTGGAAATGCATTGTAACGGTTTGGGATTTCAAGTAGGGTATAACACAATTCCTACTCACAGGTAACTTAAAATCTCTCCAGTGTAAGGACTAATGAACTGCTTCAAAAGATCAGTGTTTGTCTCGTGAAGTACAAGGTACTCGTCACGACAAATAGGACAAGGATTGCCAGTGGCAATTCTATCATTCTTCTAAAAGGGAAAATGGTAATGAATATTAAAAATAATGATCAAGTCTTGAGCAACAAAGAACAAGCTGGTGCAGGTTGAAAATAAATCTTACAATGCAAGTCCTTCTGGTCTTTGTTGGAGGTACTTGACCTATTGTATTTCTTCTATATGGGACCCACACTGGTTCATCACCATAGGTTGCTTTATATGCTGAAGTGAATCATGATAAGATAACAAATGTTAAACCATCAACCAGTCAGTATAGAATATGTATCGAGATTGTCTTCAACACTCGCTTACCACGGCTTTTTAAGTAACGAATACTTGTCTCAACTGGTATTTTGATGCTTCTGTCTTTTGGGTCAACCTCTGCATCCTTCTTTTCTAATGTTTGATTTGATGCTTCAGCAGTGCTGCAGAAGCGATTGCACGTCTAAAAAATATATAAATATTATTAGAAGTAAAAGCAGATGTGAGATTCATGAATTAATCTGAAACTAACAATGAAATTCAGAAGATGAGTCGCGACCATAGAGCAAAAGCAAATGACACTAGTTTTACACATTTAACATTGTATAACCTCAGTCATAGCAGTGAACACAAACCTTATTGTCAATTCCAAGAATCAGTCTACTTGAAGGATATTTCAGATTATTGTTGATTGTCAAGTTTCGGAGGATTCTGACTATTGCGAGGCCAGACGTCATGTTTTTCTTTCGTATTTTCCTGACTTGTGTTCCACAAAAATTACCTACACATGCCGTCTTGCTGATATCACAGAGTGTAGTGAGTCGCCACGTGAGGGCGCCCCAATCGCCTCGCCTCTCCCCTCCATTCGGGAAGAGCGGGAGAGCGGGATCGCTGAGAATGTTGTTTAATTGTTTTCACATATTCTGCAGAGGGAAACACATTTCTCCACATTTCGATTTCAGGCTAGATTTGCTGTTTCTACAAACATATTCTTATTTTTAAAATAAATCACTTCCTAACAAAATGAACTATTGCAAAATTCTGTTCTTTATACTTTACACTTCATTTATGAAAGAGAGTGGGGGTGGTTTCATAGACCTTCCTTTACTTAATTCACGCCACAATTCTGTAGTCTCATAAGAACTATAGCCTTATGAAAAGTGTTTTCAAGTTAAGAGGAATTGGTTTTGTAGCACTTGTAATTTGAGTCAGGAAATTCTCTCTACCAATACTAATAAAACCTATCCACACCCATACAGTTATGAGGTGTCACCTGCAAGGTATAACAAAGGAGACAAAATAAGAGAAAATGGCAAAAAATTTTGTATATTCAACTAAATTTGAAAGGGTACAATTTTGAGGCAGCATAACAATTTCAGGGTTGTGAGGTAACACATGACATCCAGGAAGGTTGATTGATTAATTATGATGCTTGCCAAAAATCTGGTTAGTTACTTAAATAACCAGCATCAAATAGGAACAATACCACATTACTCATAGAGTAAAAGTTTAAGCAAATTCTCCCCAAAATGTTCTACTTCAAAACATCTATGGAGAAAAAATGCTTATTGTTCAGGCTCTTGGCAGATGAAAACCCGTTTTCATACAAATGAAAGGGTTTAATTGTGTTGTCCTCAACAACACAACAGTGAAGAGAAACAACCAGCTCTGGAAAATGCTCAACCACAGTAACATTTAGCCCAAAGGGATAAGAATCACAGGCTCATGCATGGTCTTCTTCGTCCACATTGTGCTTACACAACAAATCTTCCTTGCATGCCACGCATACACTCAAAAAGTCTTGCTTGACAGAATCCAACAACAATTTGAAGTGGAAAAAAAAAAGTTTTCACAGATCACAATACAATTAACATACAAAGAAAAGTATGAGCATAAACTTTGCTGGAATCAAAGCTCCATGTTTCTTCCTTTTTTTTTTTTGTTTTAAATGTAAAACCTAAGCAATTGCTTTTCCTGACGACTGTTGCGTTAACAGAATTTAGATCACTGAGTATGACACTTTCGTAAAGTTGTAGCAACAAACAACTTTCACAACAACTTTCGAACAAACAAATGGGATGATTTTTTTTTTTTAATTTGTGCCATTTCTGACCAATCACTCTTACTCCTAGCATTAACAAGACTAAAACAACAGCTAGGAGGAGGAGTGAAAAAAAAGACACTGATTCAATTGAACTAATAAGGATGCATGAACTCATACAACCTTTGTCAGGTATAGTTATGTTCTTATTATAACCTTGTTCACATGCTTTTAAAACCCTCCTTTTTTTTAAAAATTACTCATAAGTTATTACTTTCTTGTTTGCTACTCAGACCGCACCCCATCATTGGCTATGCGGTAGTATCACCATTTGTTGATGTTGGTTGCCTAAAAAACAAAATCAGGAAGAATTAATAAAATGACAGGCAGACAGCAAAGCCTCAGCTTACACACAAGTGCTGCTCACCTGGATGCTGTTGCTGATGATGTAAATATTGCGGTACCATCTGGGGGTGATGTGGGTGCTGGGGCATCTGCTGGCCCGGGATGAACATGAACGGGGTGGTGTGGTGCGAGGGGTGCTGGTGGGGGTGGTGCGCCGGGGGCGGGTAGGCGTTGGGGGGCGGCGCCGCGGGGGACGGGGGGTGCGACTGCGCCTGGGGCTGGCCCGCCTGCTGCACGGCCCCGCCGGCGGCCTGCTGCGGCCCGCCCGGGGGCCCGTGGTGGGCGAGCGCCGGGTGCGCCGCGTGGGCGGCGGCGTGCGCCGCGGCCGCGGCCGGGTGCGGGTTGTGCGGGTGGGGCTGGTGGGGCTGCGCGATGTACTGCGCGAGGTGGGGCTGGTGCGCGGCGTGCTGGTGCGGGGTGTGCGCGTGGGGGTGCTGGGGGTGCACGGCGAGCGGGGGCTGCTGGTGGGCGTGGGCCGCGCCCGGCGAGTCGTGGTGGTACTGGAGGGGCTGCGCCACCATGCGCACCATCTGCACAGAGGACAGAGCGAGCGAGGTCAGTCAGTCAGTCCGTCATTCGCGAGCACCGAGGGGAAAACAACGAGGAACTTTGCTGAACAGATTTTGTGATTTTTTCTGAATTTTTGGTAAATTTATTGCTATGGTTGCTTGAATTTTTCCAATATGTATGTTTTTTAAATTTCTCTAAATTTTTAAGAGTTTACCAAAAATTTTCTGAATTATCCAGAATTATTTTTCTGAATCATGCGGTCTTCCGAAATTTCAGTGTTGTTTCCCACTCGGAGCACAGACGAGTCCATGCGGATGCAAAAACATTCAGGGGAGGTCAAGACATACCTGCTGGTAGGGCTGAGGTGAGTATGGCATGGAGAAGTGCCCATGCATGGGAGCGGGTGCCAGAAGCGGAGTTCCAGTCACATTTGACACAATATCTGGCCTGTGGGGCATACTCATTTGCACTAGAAAGGAGACAAAGAGGTACATGTTAGAAGCAAGCTAATGTAAACAAAAAATGAATTAGAAAAAAAAATATGCAAAAGAAGGCACATACTTTTACCAAAGCGCTGATTGCGAGGATTAGGTGTATTGAATTGTGGATTATTAGTAACAACATAAGCTTGCATGCCCATGGGAACTTGAGGCCCTTGACCAGGCTGTTGTGTTACAGCAGGTTGTGGGAAGCTAGGAGTCTGAGGTGTATGAGGTCGGCTTGGTGTGGGAGTGCTTGGAGAACGCTGTAAGTTAACAAAGTAAAATGTGTTTATAAACAGTAAGAAGAAAAAGCCACTCTAGAGCAACATAACTTACAAAATTTGAACTTACAGGTGTAAAAGGTTTAGCATTAGGATTGTAGACAAACTCCTTGGCATTTGGATTAAGGGTTGATTTCTTTAGAGTTGATGATATCTTTTCAACATCTTGTACACCATCTTTTCCATTTTTGGGTGTAGTCCTATCTGCCTCGTTGGGAGTGCCAGAGGGTGGACTTTGAGGAGTTGTGGCTGTTGGAGTACTAACTGGGGGTGCTGTTGGCACCTGTGTCTGAGGAGGTGTCTGTTGGCTTTGAACTTGGTTTGATGCTCCAGGAGAGGTTGACTGTGCCTTGTTCTTTCCATCTTCCGACTCCGCAAGCTTAAAATCAGAACTGAATTTCTTCAATTCTGACACTTGTTCATCACGTCCTAGAAAATAAGAGAGTGAAACATTTTTTGCTTTTCAAAAAATTCATGAAAACTGACATTCTGTAAGACTGCAATTCTCACCTCTTCCTTTCCTCTGCTGGCCCTCAGCAGCCTGCTTGTCGGACTGGTCTCTTGGCTCACGCGGCTTGCTCGACTCGCGCTCCCTGTGCTCTCTGGTCTGAGAGGGCGGGGTGCGGGACGGCTGCGGGCCCGGAGGACCTCCAGGACCCGGCATGTGGGTGCCAGGGTGGCCTCCAGGTGCCCCGTGGCCATGGCCATGACCAGGCTTACCGTCGCCGGCCATCTGGTCTCCCTGACCCGGACTGGGGCCTTGGCCAGGTGTATAGCGAGGACCCATTTCGGGCATATGATAACCCCGATTTGGACCTATGCAGGAAAGAAAACAGCAAATGTTTGAAATGATCCTTACAGCTAAAATCTAGGCGTAACAATGGAGAAAAACTAACCCCCACGGCCGGAAACGGGTGGTCGCTGACCTCTTGCCTCCATGCCATTGACCTTGTGCTCTCTCTGAGGTAGAGGAGGTTGTCCTGGATAGCCACCTTGAGGTGACGGAGTCATAGGGTACACATTATCTACACGCTGCGGCACTTGTGCTGGATACGCAGGTTGTCCATAAGGTACCACAGCTGGGCTACCTTGAGGGTACTGGGCAACAACTTGTGCAGGAGGTGGATAATGTGGTGAATGATGGAAGGGAGGATATTGTTTAGGTCCCTGTGCAGTGGCTGGGATTTGACCAGGAGGTCCTTGATTGACTTGGGGAACTGGCACTTGTTGCACAACTGGCGAAACTTGAGGGACAGTCGGCACCTGAATTGGTGGTCCTTGAGGCACAGGGTGGGGTTGAGGACCTTGATGAACAGGAGTGCTCGCCCCTTGAGGAGGCCTCTGCTGACCAGAATCACCATCTCTACGGTCTACTCTGTCCCTGTCTCGGTCTCTTCTCTCTTCTCTGTCTCTTCTCTCCTCTCTATCTCTCCTATCCTCTCTATCTCTGCGGTCATCCCTGTCTCTATCTCGTTCCCTCTCACGTTCTCTATCTTGAGAGCTCTGAGACGGAGCGGGTGATTGAGCGGGACGAGACAGTTTTCCTGTCTGAGGATTCTTCCTTTTAGCGGGAGGAACATACTTTCCTTCCGTGCTAGGGCTTGATGAACCTTCAGCAGGACGAGACACTGCTGCAAACCTTTCCTCCTCATCTCCATTCTCAAGATCAATGCGAGCTTTGTAATTAGGATTGTTTTCAATCTCATTTGCTAGCTGTGCGGCTTTTGCTTCTATCTCCCTGTAACAATCCAGAGGAGAATAAGTAAAGGTCAGAAGGTCAGCAGAAGGAAAGAGCTCTATTAGCAACATACCTGTATTCTTTACTGTCTGATTTTTGTAATGGAATAGTATATCCAGCTAAGTTCTGATCAAAATTGGTTTGGACTCCGTAAATCTGTTCATTTTTCCTGAACATATCATGTGCATCCCATCCATTCTAAATAGAAGACAAAAATGCATTTTGAAAAGCAGGAACGATAAAAAAGCACAGAAATAAACAAATAAATTAATAAATAAAGAAAAAGAAACATAGGGTAGGGACTCACAGCATCACCAGTCATTTCAAGAGACAAATCATCACCATTCATACTAGGTCCATCCCATGGTTCAAGTTCTCTTTCAGTAACTTGACCATTAAATTTGCTGATTGCAGTGTCTGTCTGGAATGTGTCTATAAAACATGGACAGTATGTTAGTGAAAGTAATAGCAGTTATACATAATAATTAATACTACACATCATCAACACACCTCTTGTAGCATACTCCAAATCTACATCCTTTACTTCAATATTTACTATGTCACTTGGTCTAAAAATTAGTTTATCAACAACACTTTCAGGTCTAATTTTTGAGCTATCACTAGGATCCACTTGATGTGCTAGTTCCAATACTATTTCTAAATTACAAGAGAATGTTCTCAGAACTCCTTCAAAGACAGAGCCATTCTGGGTTTGAACCTGCAAATAAGGAAGTTTAAAATGAGTACGGTAAGAGGGAAATAAGATATTAACTATTTATTAAATATATAATAGAACGTTAGAATAAAAATTTGAGTACAGTAATCTTACCTGGACTGTGTTTCCAATGTGACATGTAATAGCATACATAAAATGTGCATTATTGTAAATGCCTTCTGCAATAATAGTTCTCTCCGGTCGAGCCCTAGTAGACCTTGAAGAGAGGAAACAAGAGATAGAGGTATGTACAAATTGCCGCAGAATGTAAATATTATAAAATTAAAATAGATTCTGCACTGGTGGAGGAAAGGAAAGAAGCATCAGAATCCAAGTAGGGAGAAATTCAACACAAGGCTGCATCAATAGTGGACTGATCATGTGTGAAGCAAAGAGCATATAACCTAAGACAAACATGTCAGATGATTTTGAATAACTAGGAAAACTTTGAAATTCTTGAGAGAGTGGAAAAGAAATAAAACTAAGGAAACACCATATTTAAACCGGAATTCAAAGGGAAATGACGGAAATACTTGTTTTCAATGCAAAGCTCAACATAAATATAAATTAGTCAGAAGCAAATAATGATAACAGTCATATGCACAGACAGGGCTTGCATTGAAAAATCATGAAGGGATGTCTGGAATTTTGATATTTCAATGTAAACGAAGGAAAATGAAAACAGTGACTTCCGAATTGCGGGACTCGGATGAAAACAATACCATAGCTCTTACTGAACGGGGAAGACTGCGCGCAAAATTAATTAAATATATAATATAAATATCTTGCAAAAGGCTTCACGGTAGTTAGCAATATTAAGCTCTTTCCTTGACAAATTTGCTAAATGACAGCCCTCTTTACATTTAGGCCACATTAGTATTAGCTCCTAGGCAAGGGTCAACGTACACAACTTCGCACACGCGTGACTTGATTTTGTGTGAAAGTCGGGAGTCGTAGACCAGCCAAAGTGCACAGATCGGTTTTCAATAACTTATCAATGCCGTTTTTACCTTCCTGTGTTTGGGCGATTTTTTCGTTTGTTATTCATTTTACTGTCCTCGTTTCTGCCGGGATAGGCGCCTTCGCGTTTTCTTGTAGGGACCGGAATTTTGGCAGATTTTTTGACAGGCTCCTAGTGAAGATACTCTTGGCTATGAAGAATTGCCTTAATCCAAGTTGCTTATTGCGATGATTCCACTGCCAGCACAATTATACAGTAAAAAAGAAACTTATATAAATTATTATAAAGATTTTCTCAACTTTTTAGGCACAGACTTTGCCTCGATGGGCAGCAGTTGTGCTAGCATGGCGCATGAACACACACTCGTGACGTAATCGATTGGTGCTTGTCACTCAATTTACAATTATTACGATGTCATCATTGAGACCCTGAATTTTGTGATTTATTCTGTAATATTTCATCTATTAGTAATTCTGGATTGGACACATTACCTAGCCAAATCGGATTAAAATGTCCAATGACCCGCTCTACTTTTTGTCCGTGGTAGAGCAAAGTAGTAATGTTTATAAGGCGCGTTCCCGCTTTCTGCACTTTGCTCTCAATCTTATTATCTTCACATTTGTAAATCTTTTCATTCCTAATCTTGTATTACATGAGTTTATTTATTGCTGCATTTTTATTTGAGATAAAATGTAGCTGGTCGGTCCAGAACGATGCCGTCCTTTTTAATTTCGTTGTGAGCATATATGACCGAAGCTTCGTCTTCGTCCCGCAGTTTTTTTTCTTCTTCTTTTCATCATTCAAGGAGAGTCTGCGGAGAAGAGCAGAAGACTTCAGGACTCGAAGAATCTTCTTCGTTCCAGTTAAACATGGCACTCTACGAATTACTTTTCAAGAGAACTTCAACTCTTGCCCTCACAGTTGTGGTTGGTGCATTCGTATTTGAAAGGTCGTTTGATGTCCTCATCGATGGAATTTTTGATAAAATAAATGAAGGGGTAAGGATTTTAGGTTAGGAGTGTTTTAATAAGGAAAGTGCATTGTATCTGTCTCTTCGGGAATTAGAAAGTACGCTTTCAGTTTAATTCCCCCTATGTCTTAAAAATGCCTCCCTTTGCTTATTAACTTTGGCACTGTCTCACTGACATACTTCTTGAGCTCTGTTGTGGAGGCAAGGCATTTTACTTAATGTGAGACTTGCATTTCTTGGTCATGTTCGTGATTGGATTTTCATCACTTATTTTAATTGTCTCAGTGTATTCCGTAAGAGGAGGGCGTATTAATTGTCTTTGTTGGCTGTGTGGAAAAAGGGAATGTGACTGTCCCTAAGAACCAAGGTGACAGATATTGTACCACATGTACTTAAAGATTTGGTTTCTCTTTTTCAGAAACAATGGAAAGACATCAAGAAGAACTATGAAACTTAATATGTTCCGGCTGCACAACATTGCTAACATGTAGATGTACAAATTTTCCTTTTAAATTGTTATCTATTCCTTCTGTATTTTTTGGAGTCAAGTCTAATGAAAGAATTTGAAAGTATTTGATAGAAATTCTTTGAGCGTCTACAATGTATCATGTATCTCCATGATTAAATACATCAGTTATTTCTATGAAATGGACTAACTGAGTTTTCACTTCTGGAACATCTCATATCACACGTCAATGGAGACTTTCACTTAAGTGACACACAAATCACTAAGGATAATTTTCTATCTTGAAATGATTTTGCTGTCTCTCATACCTTGTTAGGAATGCTCTGCACTGTTAAATTTTAATCACTCTCCAAAGTTGAAGTCTGTTACTGGATAACACTGTCAGATCACTAGGGCACAGAAAATTTAGATCCAATTTGAAACGTTTTCAGTCAATCTATTTCATTTTGATTTAATATTCTCATGGTTGAACAAGGAGTCAATTACAATGTAGTACCATGCCAAAGCTGAATCAGTGACTGCTTCACTCGTAGTACTGATATGATAATGTGAAATTTAAAGATGAATATAACACACGTGGAACAAGCTTTATTAAAATAACCTTGAAGAAATGTACATTTAAGGAATACTAGTTACTCCAGTACTTTGACTTGAATTATTTCTCCGAAGCTTTATTCCCAAACCAGCACAAGGTTTATTAGAAATCTTGAAAGAACTCTTACTGGGAATACATGATTTTCTTCCAGTCTTAACAACATCAAATGGTAACTGCTTCATTGCTGCTTTAGTTTTTACACTCATGACAGGAGCACTAACAGGGTTAAACAATCCTTCTGCAACAAGTTGTGGTGGCTTAGTTGAATCATTATCACTTGCTTCTTCAAAATCATCACTTTCATCTGATTGACATTCAAGCTTGGATATCAGATTTGGAGGGTTAGATGATAATTGTTTAGTGACTCCTGCTTCATCAGGGGTCATAGCATTAAAACATTTTTTATATTCTGGGTGTTCTATGGTAACGTCATGAATGTTTAGCAAATGATGACGCAAAGATTTTCGAGTTGAATATGCTTTAGTACACAGCAGGCACTGTAAATGCTTTATCGCACTGTGTGTCAACAAATGATTTCTTAAACGACCATGTTGGTTAAAAACTCTTGAACACCTGTAAATGAGTAGTGGAATTATTTATTGCATTCCAAACTTAAAGAAAAATTTAAAAAATAGGAGGTCTACCTACAAAGGACATTCAAACAGCAAATTTGAGTCATGAACCGTAGATATATGTCGCTGCAGGTATTTATCATTTGAAAAGGCTTTACCACACTGGGAGCACAAAGTTTGAGTACGGTGGTCATGTATCATTCTGTGCTCCTTAAGGGAGTGACTATTGGTAAAGGACTGGAAAAGCAGCACTCAAATTAGATATAGAAGAGCACATGTTAGTGGAATTACTATCTGAAGACTTACCTTGCCACAAAATTCACAATTTACAAGATCATCTCCGGTATGTTTCCTTATATGATATTTCAATTTCTATAAAAAAACAAACATTTTTTAAGTAATAAAACAGCAATAAGTTTTCATATTTTAAATAAAAGAATATATTTGTAATAATAAGTGTTACCTGTTTTTTTGAAAAGATCTGTCCACAATAAGAACAACTGCATGATTCCTCTCGTGTATGGACTTTAATGTGCGAATTACATGCTCCTTTGTCGCTAAAGGCCTTATTACAGAATGTGCATTTGTATGGCTTTTCCCCTACATGGTTTGGTTCAAAACAAAAATGGAAATGAGACACCATACCAGAGGTTAATAACAGAAAAACTGTACACATACACCCACCATTAAGGACATAATAGGACTTACCAGTGTGAATGCGAACATGACGGGCAAGATTTGATCTCTGCACAAATTCTTTGTCACAATGAGGACATTTATGCCTGCGTCCACTGTGAATCAACATGTGCTCATTAAAACTATCTCTCCTCTGAAATCATAAAATTTAAATTATGAGCTGCACTAAAATTGGAGCAGAGTGAAAACAAAAATAACAAATGTAGAACTAACACTGAAAAATTTTCCACAAAATTCACATTTTATTGCAGATGTTTTGAGGTGAGTTTTTCTGTGTCCATAAATCCCAGATTTGGAGGCAAAGGTTTTGTTACAAACGGAGCATGTGAATAATTTCTCTCCTACATGATCTGGATTTTGTTGCTCAACCCTACGAGAAAAAGACATTGCATTATCTGTTGAGTTTGGAAAAAAGGAAAGTGAAACTATTAAAAATGTTCCTCACCTTGCAGACATTGATAAAAATTCTAGGTGGCATTGACACAGAGGGAAAACAAATCAACAGGGCTTGCTCAAAACTCTCAAAGAAGCTCCTCTAAAGTTTCTCCATGTTAATTTTCTAAATTTCAAAGGCATCGTGCACCTTTTAAGTTTACAAAGTGATAATCATAACTAAGATTTAAAGTAAAAAAGACATTTCATAAAAAACCTAGAAATGTTTCTAGAGAGTGCACTGTGAACTGAACTAAAGTGTCCTAAATTATCAAAATGATAGAATGTGCATTCAGAAATAAGAGTCTAGATAAGAGTATTAAAAGCAAAGCTCATAACCTGTAAACTTCATAATGAATGTAGTTTCTTCAAAAATATAAACGACTGACATCTTAAAAAAATAACTGTATACATTTAAAATTAATTGAAGCAGTTCTTAGAGCGCAGTACCACTTTAATGCCGTCAAATCTTAATCTTTTTTTAAGTTTAACATATCACATCAATTCCAGATTTCAAACCGCAGGACATAACGAGCTAGGAAACATGAACATTTAAACCACATTTAAACTATACACTGACAGTTTGCTCTCACTTTGATCGTACTGATGTAGTCGAGAAGCATTTCGCCATATATTTGATGATCAGAAATCAGCTTGGACCGATTCCGAAGTCACAATAACTTACAAGAATCAATATTTAACAAAGATTTTCAAAGAAGAACACATTAAGGAAAGGTTTCTACCACTGGCATATCCATCAGAGTCTACCTGGTCCCTGGTCAACTACCGCCCCCGACCGCAAGGCGTAACTCCACCAGGCGACCTCACATCGAGGGGTATCTCCGATACTTATGCACGGAGGAACTTCCCCTACTCTCTTCAATTTCGCTACGACAACAGCCGAAGAAGACCTTACTAAAGTCGGACAAACACTTTTTGCGTGCGTAGGGTCGATCGTGGACAGCTCGTTTCTCCTGAGTGCAACGCTTGGCGTTCTCCTAACGTATTCTGCGGGTGAACCTTGGCTGTGTACTCCAGTTGTTCACCGACGTACTCCGATGTACATTGATGTTCTCCAGCTATACTCTTTCCTCCAACTGTACTCCTGTACTCACTAAAAAGCCGAGTTGTCGACCCCTCGAATCCAGGGCCCCAAACCGCGCCTGGTCAGTCTGGTCAGTTGGATTGTGAGGGCGGGAAGCAGGGGGGGGGGGGGGGTGCGATGCTCTGCGGGTTGCCAATTCGAATCTAATCTTGACGATTCGCAGTGCACGGAGGCCCACAACTACCGAAATTTGTCGTAACCTTCGGAGACCAAAAGGGAGGGGGGATGGGGGGGGGGGGGTCTTATAAGTACACCCCTGGCTGGAAAGAGGCAGAACTGAGAACGGATAGATGAATACATAGATAGAGAGAGAGGGAGAGAGAGAGAGAAGTACCAAGCCAGGGTATCATCATCATCTGTGTGATAAGTTTCTCACGCCGCGCCACTCCACCTCGCGCCGTCGTGTGCTGCGATAGGGACTTCCCTCGCTGCACGTGCCTGGCGGGGCGCGGGGCCTGGCCGGGCCGGGGCTTGCCGACTTATTCCGAAGAGCACTCTCTCCCCGCTCCGTCTCTCTCGCACCTCTACGGTGAAGCCCACATGAGTGCGAGAGAGACAGGGCGCGAGGACGAGGAAAGCGCTGTCTGGTCTGGCAGGCCGGGCGGCCGGGGCGGCCGGGGCTCAGTAAGGCCTGTTCATATTCCGACTGCGCAGCCTCAGCCTCGCCTCGCCTCGCCTCGCCGCCATGCCGAGCTCGAGGGAGGAGAGCTCCGCCCGTGATCAGGACCTCAGGCGATGTGTGTGATGGATGCCACACATTACAGGAGATAGATCGGCCCTCGCGAGGCGAGGTCGAGCACGGCGCGGCGCGGCGGGGCGGGCCCATTGCTTATGCGGTGCCCCAAGCCGCCCTAATGCTTGTCACATCAGGTGGTGTGCGATCGAGCCGGGCCGCGCGCGAGGGCGCCGCGGGGCGCAGTGGAGGGGGGGGGGGGGGGAGGAGTGCGTGGCGTGGCCGCTTCGCGATGGTCACGCGCGCCGACATGCGGGGCGAAGCCGACTCGAGCACACATGATGCCCGCCGCCGCTGTGAGTCGCATACTTTGTGGGTGTGCGAGTGTGAACAACCACGGGAACATGCAGAGGAACTTGGCAAACAGCGCAAGTTCAAGAGGATGAGTGGAAATTTCACACACCAAAGTGTGACGTTCACACATTTTGCGCCTCTGAGCGTGATGGCATATGGCATGAATAAGAAGCGACTTCGACTTCGGCTCCGTCCAACAACCCCTTTAGTTCCCCGTTTTTCGGCCCGCGCGTTCGACATTCTGCGGATGACGAGTTTTCCAAACAGCATCGTTGTTATAATTATAATTGTTATTGATGCCTTTCCGCAGCCGTGTGTCTCGCGATGGGGCCTCCCATCTGACTGTGTTATTAGCTGCGCCGCCTCCGTGTCGATTCATTTCGATGAGGATTCGACCGGAATGACCATTTATCGCGTTTAATATCGTCGCCTCAAAGCGATTCTCACGCAAATAGCCCGTCATTACTCGAGAGCCCCTCCGACGGGGTGCGTGTGCGTGTGTGTGTGTGTGCGCGCGCGCACGCGGGGGCGCGTGTGTAAGCTCGGGGGTGAGATGGTTTAGTCTTTGTTGTACCGTCGTTTGAGCGCGAAAAATACCCTGCGAAAATCTTCAATCACTTCAAATTCGGACCATCGTTCAGTCAACGGCGGAAATTCTGTTTCAAACCCACGTTATGAACCGTCAAAGGAGTCCCGAGGTCAAGGGGAGGATCACTTCGAAAAATCATAGTATGCTCCCCAATTAAAAAAAACAGAAAAATTAAAAAAATCGAGACAAAAACAACAAAATACCGAAATAAAATTCAAAAAAAAATTTCAGAAATGGTAAATAAGATCAAATTTTATCAAAACAGACAGTAGTTTACCTTGAAAAATCAGAAGAGAAATAAAAAAGAGGGCATTGTTCACATTTGCGAGTGATTCTCTCTCTCTCTCCCCCCCCCCCCCCTTTTCGCTCGAGGTTTACCTTAGTTCGGCTATAAGTGACTTTGTATTACTGTGGCACGCTCTGCTACACCACAACTGGATTCACGGTTTCACAATTTTTTGAAACCTATCTAAACCATTTTGCGAACCCAGATTTTGTGAAGCAGAATCCGTTTGAAACGAAGCGCGACTGCGCCTTCCTTTGCTTCGCCCCGCCCCGCTCGGCCCCGCCTGGCCCCACCCCGCCCCGCTCGCCTTTGTCTGTGACGTCGCCCGTCAGAGTGAGCATCGTGTCGCGACCGCTGCGTTAGACTAGAGACCCGAGTGAATGCATGCTCGCTGTTCCCATGGAACTTGGCGCAAAGTCCTGACGCGTCTGTCGAGTTGTTGGTTCTAGTTATTATTTTCAAGTTTAGGCTGTGAATGTAGAAGTGAGTGTGTGTGTCTCCTGAAGAAAACGAGACGGAAGGCCCTTTCGAGCCGACACAATCGGCGTGGGCAACTGGTGGTCATCTAAGTGAGGTTAGTTGCCCCTCTTCTATCGCACCTTTTGAGCACTCCTGTTTGATACTAGTTTAGTGTTTGGAAAGTACGATTGATCAATAAGTTGGACTCTGGCGTCGGTGCAATCAACTCGTCGTCAGTCGTCTTGTCAATTCTAACTTTGGTGGCGAGGTACGAAATCTGCTGTGACTGCAGCCCGGAACAAACCAAGCCAAGGGCTCAGAAGCTCTTTTTAAAAGTACCAACTATTCGCGTCCGTACAGAAAGAACTTGTCCATGTTCCAATTTGTTTTTCCTTGTTTTGCTGCTTCCCTTTAAACTTTACCAACGCTGCTCACGAAATGCTCACCGGTTCGACCAATATGTTTTTTCGAGAGACATCCAGTGACCCCCACCGCCCCCATGCCGCTCGCTTGCGCGCCCGGCGTGCCGTGCAGTGTGAGGAGCAAGCGAGAGCAGGCGCATGACTCCGCTGTTACTGTACCCCTTGTTACAAACTGTGGTCATTTTGTGTAAGCGTGTGGCTGTCATTGTGTCGGTGTGAATGGGGTGCTGCGGCGCGGGGGCGTGGGGCGCGCGCGGCCCAGCCCGGTCCAGTGTGTGATTGAAACTGGTCTGTGATGAGTGCGGCGCGGCAGCTGTGCTGTGCTGTGCTGCCGTCTGGTTCCGAAGAGCGCTGTCGTACCTCCGTCCTTGTCACACGCACGGGGCCCAGCCATACCCAATACAAGGCACCGCCATAGGTGCGACAAGGATGGAGGTTCGAAAGCGATTTTCGGAGTCAGTCGGCTGCTGCTGCTGCAGCGACACGCCGCGCCGTGCTGCTCCTTACGTATATGGGCAGTGAGTTGGTGTCGGTTGACCCTTTCACCCGCCTACCTCGCCCCGCCCCGCCGGCTCCGTATTGACTGGCGACGGGGCGGGGCGGGGCAGCGATTGCGCCCCGTTTTAGGCTGAGCGAGCGGGGAGCGCGCTGCTCCTGAAATGATAAGGTGTCAAATTAGTCAGCGTGACACCCATTGTGCGGCCGTCCCGGTCCGGGGCCCGCTCGGCTCGGCTCGGCCCCGGGCCCCGGCCTTCTTTGTGACGAGGGGGCCCTCTCTGAGGCCTAGCTGGAGGAGCGGTGAAGGGCCCCCGCCGGGGTCCGTTGTGCGCCTCCCGCCCCGCCGCGCCCCGCCCCGCCGCGCCACGCCCCGCCACGCGAGCCAAGTGAGCAGTGTGCGATCTCGATCATGACGATCATGACGCACGAAGTGGAGAGGAAGCTCTTTGAGGGGGCGGGCCGGCGGGGCGGGGTGGAACGGGGCTTTGGGGCTCGGGGCACGCACACGCACGGTTGGAACTTCACCGCTTGACCCTCCCCTCCCCACTCCCCGTTTCCCTCACCCGGGGAGCGGAAGCCGAGGGGTAAATAACTCCGAATTTTGATGTACACCACTAATTCAAAATTCACACTAATTCAACTAATTCACGCGAATTCAAAACTAATTCACGCGAATTCAAAACGAATTCAAAACGAATTCAAGCGAATTCAAAACGAATTCAAGTAAATTCACAACAAATTCACAATAATTTCAAAAAACTTCGCAATAAATTCAAAAATTTCAAAGCTAATTCAAAACGAATTCAATTTAATTCAGACAAATTCAATTCAAATTCACGAAATTTGTACACCGAATTCAGAGTTGTTTACCCCTCGGCGGAAGCTGTAGTAAGCGCGCAGTAGTTTTCAATCTATTTTTATTTCGGCAGATTTGAGGGGGGGGGGTTAGAATGTATGGCGCCGCGACTTTGCGATACACCCAGGTCGTTTCGTTTCTCCCCGACTCCATTACGTTGGCTGCGGAGGCGTCCTCTTCCCGCCCGTGTCCTTCAGCCAACTGATTCCGAAGATCGCTCTCATCTCTCCGTCCTTGTTGCACCTACCGCGGTGCCCAATGCTGGCCATAGTAGCGGTCCATGAGTGCGACGAGGACAGAGGTATGTAAGTGATCTTCGGAATCGCTCGGCAGGCGTGAGGACTCACTGACAGCCGCGGTGCACCCCCCTCCCTCTCCTCACAAAGTACAGACCTCTCCTGACCGGAAGTGGTCGGCAGGTCCTCAATCTTGTTGAGCCCCCGGCGCGCTTGTTACCCTGGGCGCGCTGGGCGAGCATCATGGGCGCGGGGCGGGCAGCGAGGCGTCCGTCACCGTCATCCTCCTGGACGCCTCGCGACGCACCGGTGGAGTCGGGGTCATCAGTCTGAATCCAGCCGTCTGATTCCGACGATCGCTCTCGTACCTCCGTCCTTGTCGCACCTATGGCGGTGCCCCATGTTGAGGGTGGTAGTGCCCCATGAGTGCGATAAGGACAGAGGCGCGAGAGCGATCTTCGGCATCAGCCTGCTGGAGGGCGCTCTCCTCGCCCTGTCTCTCTCGCACGACGCGTTGGGTGCGCCGCACTGCACAGGTGCGAGAGAGACAGGGCGAGGAGAGCGCTCCTCTGAAGCAGACTACATGTAGGGAGGGGCAGGCCGCGGCGCCGCTGGGCTGCGCGCTGGGGGAGTTAGTCCTGCAGGGTGCGCCGCACTGCACAGGTGCGAGAGAGACAGGGCGAGGAGAGCGCTCATCTGAAGCAGACTACATATAGGGAGGGGCATGCCGAGGGGGGTTCACTTCGAAAAATCATTGTACAGCCCCCCAAAAATCATTAAAAAAAAAAAAAGAATATCAAAATAAAATCAAGGAGAAAGTTGCATAAAAATCCGAAAAATCGAGAACAAAAATGAACCCAAAACTGAGAAAAATTGGAACAAAACAAGAAAAAACACAATTTTTTAAAAAAAGTAACATATTATTCCTTTTTATCTCGTGAAAAATCAAAAGAAAATCAAAATCAAAAATAAAAAAAAATCATTGTACAAGTTTTATATGAGTGATTCCCTCCCCTCGGGGCAGGCCGTGACGCCGCTGGGCTGCGCGCTGGGGGAGTTCATCCTACAGGGTGCGGTATTTCACTTCAGTTCCAAAGGAGAAAGGTAATGCTTCCTCTGACTTGTTTCCTCTTTGACGCTGATATACTGACACAGTCGAATTTTTGATCTGAGACCCGCCGACCGCCAGGACTGCGACCAGACTAGTTGTGTGTGCCGGGGGGTTGCGGGGAGAGGCACGGAGGTAGGAGGTAGGAAAGATGATAAGGAGTGATCGGGACTTTTCAGGCACTGAGTGTTTCTTCCGAGGGGGGGATCACTCATATAAAACTTGAACAATGATTTTTTTGATTTTTGATTTTTTTGATCTTATTGATTATTGATTTTGATTTTTCTTCTGATTTTTCACGAGATAAAAAAGAAATAATATGTTACTTTTAAAAAAATTGTGTTTTTTCTTGTTTTGTTCCCATTTTTCTCAGTTTTGGGTTCATTTGTTCTCGATTTTTCGGATATTTATGCAACTTTTTACTGGTTTTTTTTTTTGAATTTTTTTATTTTTTAAATGATTTTTTGGGGGCTGTACAATGATTTTTCGAAGTGAACCCCCCCCCCCCCCCCCCTCGGTTTTTCCCCATTCGCGCCATTGGCTAATGTTCCTAGTGTTTTAGAGACGAGGCGCGGCTTGAAATTCAGTCAACACGTGTGCGACATGAGCACGCGCTCGGGATCTTTTGGCAGTGTAGCGGGACTGAACGCGTTATGTGAGCGGTAGGCGCCAACCGCCGCGGTGAAGCGCTGCTCATTGCGCGGGAATCAATCAGAACCGTGGCTGCTGCTGGACAAGGGCGTCATGATCCGTGAGCGGGCGAACATATCCCCACCGCCACCTCATCGCCACCGACACAATCAAAAGCTCACAGTCCATCACCCTTCTATTCCCCCCTCCCCCTCTCTCCGCCCCTCAATGGTCCGCTCGGATCGCTCGCTCTGTGGCTGCATGTCTCGTTACAACTTTGATTAATTCTCGATTGTAAGGCTCAGCGTGCTTGATTAATTACGACACGGCGCCGTTTTGAATCGCGGGCTTTTGGGCGGAGGTGAGCGCGGGCCTCAGTGCGGGGTGTGCGGCGGCGTGCGCCCCGAGACCTGTCCTGTTCAGGGTTAACTCTGGAAAACCTGGAAAACTCAAGGAATTTGAAAACAATCAGGGAAATCAGGGAATACTGAGGGAAAATATTACAGATTTGACTTAGCCTATGGTGCCAAATGCTAACAAAAATTCTGCAATTTGCGTGACCAAAGTCAGAAACTTATCGAAAACAAGTAATTTTTTGCTACCTTGTAAAAAAGATTTCCGCTCGCTTCGCTCGCGTTTCGCATTCAAGCAATCAAGATGCAATTCTTTAAAGACGGGGGAATTTCATATAAAAGGGGCCTGGAAATAAGGCAAAACGAAGGGAAAACTAAATTATAAAATTTGTAGGAATCCTGTTGTTTTTCTCAGATGGAACACTTCGCGCCGAAACAATCAGGTGAAAAAAAGTTATGAACCCTGCACTCCGAGCTGCACTCCAGCCGTAAGTGGCGTAACTCTCCCTCAACCGCAACCTCGATACTACTGTATCTACTACAGTCGGTCTTTTCTTCATTTTTACGGTCGTATAGTTATTTTGCTCTTGTTCAAGATCTTCTTAGGCTAGAACTCGCGAATTAAAAAAGGAATATCGGCATGATTATTGGACATATATTATTATTTATTATTATTATTATTATTATTATTATTATTATTATTATTATTATTATTCCCAGCCGAAAATTCCGGTTACGATTACGGTTTCGGTTACGATTATGGTTTCGGTTACGATTACGTTCGTAAATTGGAACCATTTCCGGTTACGATTACGGTTACCGTTCCGGTTACGATTACGCTTACGATTACAGTTCCGGTCACGATTACGGGTCGATTACGGTTAATGTTACTACGTTACGGTTACGACGTCGTAAGTCCGTGAAAGGGCGGCTACCAAGAGCCGTTGTAAGGTACCCCGCGTAAATTTCACGCGCTGAGCACGATAGTGCTGTTTTTATTGCTCAATTTTTAACCGTTTTCGTGATAATCCTATAGTGAGAAAGGTGTTTTTTGGTTTATTCTACAAATCGGTACAGTATGTGATACACCAGCACCACACTCGGCCGTTTTGCTTTGCGACACTTAGTTCAAGCGTTAGGCCGCCTGAAAGTTTGGGCTAGCCCGGTAACGGTCGTAATCGTAAACGTTCCTCGTAACCGTAAGAGTTAACCGTAACCGAACAACGGTTACGGCCATACTCGTAGTTTTTAGCCGGAACCGGCGAAATTTACGGCCGTAATCGGAAATTCTAGCCGTAACCGTAACCGTAATTTTCGGCTCGGTATTATTAATTATTCGGTTTAAACGCACACTTCCGACTGTTCTATAAACCTGTGTACTGACAACAATCCCTCCATTTCCAGATTTCAAATACTCATCCGTTTTCCACAACATGAAATCTGAACGAAGACGTCTACTTACCGAAGTTCTTAGCGACACTGGAGGGAAACCGTTTGAGTGTTCCGTGTGCCACAAGATGTTTTTTCAACCAGGACATCTGCGCACCCACCTCCGTACCCACACTGGAGAGAAACCGTTTGAGTGTTCCGTGTGCCACAAGGTGTTTACTGTATCAGGAAATCTGCGCACCCACCTCCGTACCCACACTGGAGAGAAACCGTTTGAGTGTTCCGTGTGCCACAAGATGTTTTCTCGATCAGATAGTCTGCGCACCCACCTCCGTACCCACACTGAAGAGAAACCGTTTGAGTGTTCAGTGTGCCACAAGATGTTTTCTAAATCAGGACATCTGCGCTCCCACCTCCGTACCCACACTGGAGAGAAACCTTTTGAGTGTTCCGTGTGCCACAAGATGTTTTCTCGATCAGGGCATCTGCGCATACATCTCCGTACCCACACTGGAGAGAAACCGTTTGAGTGTTCCGTGTGCCACAAGATGTTTTTTCAGTCAGGACATCTGCGCACCCACCTCCGTACCCACACTGGAGAGAAACCGTTTGAGTGTTCCGTGTGCCACAAGATGTTTTCTCGATCAGGAAATCTGCGCACCCACCTCCGTACCCACACTGGAGAGAAACCGTTTGAGTGTTCCGTGTGCCACAAGATGTTTTCTGAATCAGGACACCTACGCACCCACCTCCGTACCCACACTGGAGAGAAACCTTTTGAGTGTTCCGT